>JANZLF010000002.1:8754623-8766918 GCA_026546835.1 Erythroxylum foetidum
GTAAAACCAAACCAATAACCACCTACTTCATTCTTGTGTTAGGTAAAACCAAACCAATAACCACCTACTTCATTCTTATGTTAGGTAAAACCAAACAAATCCAAATATACACTAACTATTAAACGGTGCATCTACAATTAGTGGTACACCATATTATTTCTATCTTTTATAACACAAACCACATTAAGTAAACATTCCCATATTCTTCCTCCTCCCGAAAATGGTGCAGGTAATCACTCAATGTAAAAAAACGTAAGAGTGGATTTTATATATGAACTCTCTGTTTTTGTTTTTATTGTATTTACAACTTCTATATAAGATTTTACATCAAAATTCTATGCATGTATATATGTATTCAGGGAAGTCAATTATAGAAATTCAATATGCAAATGTTTCTAATTACCAAGAAAGTAAAACCTACATTTGACACCAAATTGTGAAATTAATATTGAGAAATCTATTCCCCCTATCTAAAACCTAATTCTATTCAAGATCATCCTAGGTGACATCTCCAACTCGAATGTTGGCAAAGTTTTGAGGGTCAATTTGTATATACATCTTCATATATGTTAATTATTTTTTTCATATTAAACAACTCAAAGCCAAAACTAATTTATACAATAGTATACAATCAAAGAAGCCTATTAGGTACAAAACCTCTACTTTTAAGGATATAAGACCTTGTCAATTGGCCTTTATTGTCGAAACATAACTTAAGATGTTCAGAGTCTTTGGTGGTTGACCTTTACTATTTGAACCTTCCATTATATTCCCAACACCTTAAGTCTTACTAGAAGATGGTTTTTTTATTCATTTTTACAAAAGTTCTACAATCACAATATTCCTAACGAATCAACAATAATATGTTCTAAATGTGAAAATTCCTAAATCTTTCATTCTAAATGTTAGGGTTTAAATTTAAGACAGGATGTGCTCATATAAATGAGTGCATCATAAGATTCAATTGTTTAGGAAATTGTTATCTATATGTAATTGGATGATGAAATTTTTTATATAGGTGTGGTATTAAGTGTATTATGTTATGGTATAGATTGTATTAAAGCTTGATATTTTTTGTACTCAGTTATAATATTCTCATATTAAAGTTTAGCGTTACTTATTTCTAATAAGTGATGGTATTTTTGGTATGTAAATGTGATAGTGAATGTGTGAAATCCTATTATAAATTATAGTTTACCATGTCCAAAGATACTTATAATGAACACAATTTTATATTCATATGTTTTTCAATTCATATCATTCATATTGTCCCCTTATAAATTATAACATAAATATGATTAGCCACACGTATATTTGTTTAATCATGTCTAACTAAACTTTTTTTAGACACAATTTGGTATATAATTGTGTAACAATCCTTATCCTATATTATTTACTTATCTGTAATAAACGATAGTATTTTGTATAAATACGGGTGACATGGGATGTATATAGTCCTAATATAGTGTGCATTGATTTATTATTTATCCTTGGTAAGTTTTTCCTATATTAAAGTTTAAGGTTATTCTTATATGTAATTAGTAATGGTATTTTTTATATAAATGTGTGGTACTAGAATATAATATCCTAGTATAACTTGTATTAAAGTATGGTATTATTCTCATATAAATCATGATATTCTCATATAAAAGTGAAATTGTTACTTATTTTAAATAAGTGATGATATTTTCGTACATATGTATGATATTAGATGCATAGAGTCCTAATATAGTTTGTATTGAAGTATGATTTTCTTTGAATTCAATCATACTATTCCCATTTTAAAGTGTAAGTATTACTTATCTAGAATGAATTGTGGTCTTTTTATATGTAAATACTATTGGATGTATTATAGTTTGTATAAGGTATGACATTCTTTGTACTCGGTCATAGTATTCTCATTTTAAAGTGTAAGTGGTATTCATTTTTAATGAGATAGCATTTTTGTTCATAGGATAAGTATTTACATGTATTAGGTCTTGATGTAATTTATTTTGAAGTGTGATAAGTCATAGTATTCCTGTATAAAAGTAAAGCTATTACTATTTTTAAATGAGTTATGGTATTGTTATAACATATGCATCATATGGAATGTAAGGAGGCATGATACTATTTGTGATATTTTTTATAAGATAATCATATTTTAAAGTTAGAGCATTACTAATGTGTAGGAAGTTAAGTGATGCTATTTTTCTTACAATGTCTTTGTACAAATTTCCTTGTGTGGTGTTTATATTTTTTAAAGGCTTGTGATTTTTGAAATTTGGAGACGTAGTATTTAAATTTTAAACTCAAGGATTTTTAATTTGACAGTTACAATACCAGTCAAATTGGATCATGTTAATCACTATACAACATTTATATACATTTTTTTTTACAACAAAAGCCTCTAACATTTTGCATCTTATTTCACACACCAATATTATTACTTCAAATAAATTTATATGCAACTTTCAAATTTTTATCATACCAAAATCATTAGCAAGATTTTATCATAAAGACGTTGTTTTGTATAAGATTTGCTTATAGTTATAATACTTGATTGCAAAAAAGTAAATTTAGAAAATATAACTCAAATCATAATACTCCTACCAAAAAACAATAAAAAATGTTTAAAAAATAATTTTTTTCATGCCTTACTCACGGGCTTGCTTGTTAGATAATACACAATATCTCATAACAAATGATAAAATACAAAAGTATATATATATTTAGAAAGTTATTTTGCATATAAAAAAATAGTAATTCTCAAACTTTAATAAAATGATAAATGTTTCTTATTAAGATAGAGGAAATAAAGGAAGATTTATTTATTAATAGACTAGTAACTTAGTTTTTAGTTAATTGATATATTTTTTCTTATTTTATCAATTACTATTATTTCCATCACATATTAGCAAACAACAAATTATTCTCAGTTTTTTATTTTTTAAATTTGGGTGAGCACTCACGATTCTACAAAGTGATTTCCATTTAAATATCGTTATTCTTGGTCTATTAACATAAACATCTAAGTTAGATGAACTTTTATAATTCAGTCTCAACTACTTTCTGATTATTTCAAAGAAAATATATATAAGTGACTCAAACCTTGACATGTTTTTATTGAAAGTGCATGTACACCATTAACCATTTGAAATCGGCATCACTGCAAGTAACGTGAAATTTGCATGGAATAATTTGTGATTGTCGCTAGGCCTTGTATTCGATCTGGCGATGACTAGTAATATCAGAAGCAGAAGAGGATGGTACCGCTGCATGTACTACACCAGCAATTCTGTCCTCTGCCTTGGCATGCAAAGCTTCGCCAACCTTTTCAATTTCATCCTTCCTCACAACTTCATCAACATGAACATCTTCCTCAATCTCCAATACCACCGCTTGTGACCCGTGAGGACCCCGCACAATGGTCTCTTTCACCTTCAGATGCTCATCAACGTGCTCGAGCTCCGTTTCATGAATTAGCTTCTTTTTCTTCTTCTTGATGCAGAAACAGAGAGCAGCTAAAAGTGAGGCAACCAACAAAAATCCACCAAATGAAACAAACACAACAATGATGATTGTGTGGTTGCTTGGCGAAGGGGCAGGCGGTACTGGTGATGATGGTGGTGGCGGAAGCAAGTGAGGAGGAGGCGGGCGCAGGTGAGGAGGACGGGGTGGCAATGCGTGAGGCGGTGGTGGTGGAAGCAAGTGAGGAGGAGGCGGGCGCACGTGCGGAGGTGAAGGAGGACGGGGTGGCAACGCTTGAGGCGGTGGTGGACTTGCATATGAAGGTGTTGGTGGTGGGTGAAGGGGGTGACTTGGTGGGGGAGGGAAATAAGGGAATCCAAAGCTGCTTGGAGAGGCCATCTCAAAGACTCAAGCAGATGATTTGAATTTGGATGTGGAAAGTGGCAGTTGTCTTTGCATATTTGTAGTGAGAAGTTGGAATGGAAACTGCGGTGAAATGAAAGGCGTAACAAGCTTTTAGTGACTTTACCCTCATGCCAAGATTCGTGGTATGAGTTTGTTTGCATTGGAAAACACTTCTCAGCTTCCTTACAATCCTTCTGCCAGGCTTATTTTTCCATGATATGGGTTATTTACCTAACATGACTCCCTCCCAGTCCAGGGAGATCATATACCTAAACTCTGTTGAAAAAGAAGAGCTCTTCCCAGTAAATGGGAATGGCACAATTCATATTGCACATTTGTTCTGTTTATTATGATTCAAAGCTATAAGAATCTCATAGTGCAAGGATCCATATACTGCTGAGGTTCCATACCGCATACAAATCAAAGACTCATAGAATTTAAAAGCTGATGTCATTTTTCTTTTCTAACTGCTGATGCTTCTATTGCAAATAACAAATTAACATATATGATGAGGACATCATTCCTTCAATAACCAAGGCCATAGAAATTTACGGGTAACATAACATGATGCAACAAACAAATATCAATTGCAAACAACTGCTGATAATTGAGAATACTGGAAATTCAGTATGTCCAACCCATGGAGGGCAACAATTGTCTGCTCTTCAAATCCTCCAGTCTGTAAACATAATATGAACAAGAAATCAGCTCAATGAGCTTGAGAATAAAATTAACGGAGTTAAACGGGTCAACACATTTGGTGTTTATGATTGAAGATCTGACGACAAATGAAACCAATCCTTAAAGTAGATGTGACAACAGAATTTCATTCCACATGTCAGGTACGCCAGGTAGACACCAATGGCTACAATCAGGCACGGATGGATTATCACTCCAGACACCAACATGTGCATCGCTCCGAAATGCCACCATTGGTGTCACATGCAGAACATTCACTGGCACTGACATTTCTTTCGCGGCCCTGATTATGATATCTGAAATTGGGCTCCGGTCCCTGCCTCCAGTTTTTGATGAAGGATGCCGAGTCACTTTGCAAGAAAGGCGACTTCGGCCACTAGTTTATGATCAAGTAATATGTAAGAGATACATATGTAAATGAAGCTACAAATCGGCTAATGTCAAAACCAGATTAGGTAACAAGCTATAGGTAGAAAGAGACAGTGACAGCTTTTTTTCTCCTATCAACACCAAAAACTGCTCTATTATGTCAAAAATCACCAGAAAGAAGGGGCTTAAGAGCTAATGACTCCAGAAACACCGAATGCAATATGGTGAAGCCCAAGCAAAACAGAAAGCCAAGCATTTCGTAGTTATTGTCAGGTGAACCAGCTGAGGTAGACTTATGTGAGACTTTCAAGTCCATTCTGCATGCAATTAATATTTGAGTAATGCAAATAGCAAGGATAACATACCTCCAATGCGAAGACTCAAAGGTCCGGAAGAAAACACTTGTTCTATTTGGATTTATGTTAGTATCAGCCCAGGACGCCCATGTATTTAATGCTGTTCTGAAGCCAGTAGTGATAGGCATTCCAAGCTTCAGTGAACCGTTTACAGAAAAATAACGACCCCTGTCTGAAAAAGCATGTTAGGATCGTTTTGCAGTCAACAGATGCAGCAAATGGGAAAAGACATGATGTTCAAAATACACGCATATCACTGAAATGATAAATTAGTTATTTGTATTTATCTCTTAATTATTAGTAGTTATCTCTTGTATTTATCACTTATAGCCTATGTATTTATCTCATGTATATCGTTATTATAAATAGAGTGGCCATACCCGTATCAGGGTAAGCCTATTAATTCTCTTCAATCTTTAATCACAACCTAATCATAAACCCGTAAGAACTGTTTTGGACAGACCTTATAGTCATTAAAATGATATTTTGAAGAAACCGAGTTGAACATAAGATCTTGCCCTCTGAAAATTTAAGGCACATATATGCCAATAACACCAAATTCGCATGTTACAGCCATAATATGCTCATGTTCTCGCATGTACTAGGATAATATCAAGTATTTGACCTTCAAGAGTACTTACTATATAATGCATCCTGGAACTCATTACCATTGCTTGTTGAAGCACTTCAAAACTTACTAGACGTTTCCAGACCAATGTGAAATGCTTAGTACACAATTAAAGCATTCATCTTTAAGACAAAAGAATTTGCTATGATCGAAAACAGAAGCACCACTTGACTTCTGATAGATGCATTAAGATGCAAGTACTGAAACACATTATAAGAAGTTAAATGTGAAATTAATATATGCCACGAACAAGAAGGTAGAAAAATGAAAACTTAACTAGGATCAAATCAAGAAAATATAGTGACAACAAGGACGTCTGGAATTGCACATTGATTCTGAAATTAACTTAAATGGTTCATCCAAGTTTCATATAACATTTCGATGCACAATTATAGAAATACAAAAACTTACAGTTCAAAGAGTTTGCTTGGGGTCCACCAATGCCCTGAATTAAATATTAGAACATCAGAATTAATCCACTCTTTGCTTATGCCATCCAACTTATCAAGTTTGAGTGTTGACTTGACCCTCTTGGGCGCACGCCAAGACACTGAGCTTGGCTGCACCAGGAACACTGAACGATAGAAATCAACTCTCAAATCAAATGAACCAAACCTTACAGCTAAAAACCTAATTTGTTTTGTTATCTTATTCCTATTAACTTCATAAACACTTTTCTTATCCTCAACACCAGTCATCAGCATGCATATCAAAGACTCCCACTGTGTTCTACCCAGTGAATCACCAACAAAAACAATCCGTTTGCCGCGTAGTTTGTCAAGAACTTGATGAACATCAAACTTTGGAATGTCACAATTCTTAGGCCTCCACCTCCATTTTATGTACCCTTGATCTCTTCTCCCATTAGCCAAACAATCAAATCCACGTTCAGCAAAAGGGCACAGTGACGAATTATATAAGGGATAGCTTTCATCTTGAATCCAGCTTCCTTCAAACACATTGCACAGCTTAATCGAACCGTTAGTCTTTGGAATCTCAATATTATGTATAACTGGTTGAAATCTTGGGAGTAGAAGCAAATACGCACATGATACTAAAAGCAAAGCGACGAACGAGCTAATGGTGGCCATAACTCCAGGGGGCGACTGAATGATCCAGAATTTACAATGACCCTTCATTATAGCCTTTCCAAAATTGAAAATGACCATGTACAAGGGCCGGAAATGGACAAATAAAAACCGGTTAACACCAGCAACCATCTCAATCATCTATTCTGAAAACGCACGGCCACGAGCAACTTCAACGTACCATCAAATGAAGCGTGAAACAGAAACAAACCCAGAATCCAAATAGCAGCATGGAACAAGATTTGAAACTTGAAAGTGAAATGAACACTTGTATACCATCTTAAACTCAAGTAGATGAGCAACAACAATCCAAATCAAGATCAAAACTTAAACGACCAAGGATGATGAGAGACAGGCTTAAAGAGAACCTTGAAAAGCCACAAGCTAAATAGAGTAGTAATGAGAATATTGGCACTTACAATACAATCAACGAATGAAGGAAAAAGGTACAATTACTTCCAACTAAGTTCCCCGAGGAAAAAGCATAAAGCTTGGCGATTGAAAGTTGAAAGCATTAACTAGACCGGTGGAGCTAGACAAAGTGCCTGATTGAACAGGGGAACTAAAGGAGTGCCTTTGGTTACTCGAAGAAACACGTGTACCAGCAAGAGTGGCTGGGGGTGCTTTCCGTCGGACAAGGGTATTCGCGAGAATTTGTCGGTGACTTTGGTTTGGTAAGACCACAGAATAAACAAATCTCTAATTCCGGATACGTGTTTGAATTTGGTTGGTTTCTCATGGAAAAATCCATCACATGGCTTCGAGCTCAGCTATGATTGATTGCACATGATTACTCCAAGATCCACTTGAATACCAAAAGATAATAACAAGCTAACAAGAAGTCTGACGAGGAATTAAATATAGGCAAACGAAAAGACTCTGGGGACATTGATGTCCAAACCTCTTCGATATATTCCGACGGGCAAATTGGTCAATGAAGAAACTATTCCAGGGACATTGATGCCCAAACCTCCTCGATGTCTTAATTGAACGGTACCTAAAACTTAAAACACAAGAAGAGTCCGTTGGGATCGAAAGGAATATGATGAACGGCTCGAACTTATACTTACTTTTACAGAGTAAGATTGGGGTCAAAGAGCGCCTTGCTAGTAGTCTATTATTTACTTACTTTTATTTTTATTTTTATTTTTTATAGCTTATAAATTATAACAAATAATTTTGATTTTCCATTTTCACTATTATCATTATATTAAATAAATTTTTACTTAATCATTTAGTATTTAATAAAATTTAATTTCTCAATAAATATGTAGCACTCTCTCATCCCGGGATACGCACTGGAACGTCCGGAGGTCATTCCGATACATATCTTATGATAAGGGCGAGCTACGTTCGATCACTACACTCATTTCAACTGGCATTGTATCATTTATCATTTTTAAAACATCAATAGAAAATTACAATATTTTTAAAACCAATTTTTTCCTCACTTCATTTTTCAAATTAAAAGTCTACATTGTGTCTTTCAACCTTCTCTACACGTACATTCACAAAATCTAGTACAAAAAAACTATATGAAAGAGAAAAATACATCAAATCTAACTAAGCCATCCAAAATCTCAGCTGACCGACCTTTGAGCCATGACTTCTCTTGTTAAAACACAATTCACACGGCAGTGGAATCTCTCAATAGTTCGAGTCATCTCTCGGCCCTGAAAAGACAACATTACAATTTTGGTGAGTTTTGCGAACTCAATGAGGTAACTATTATCGATGGTTCACTCAATTCATGCAATACATCAATTCACATAGCAATTATTTCACAATTTTGCAATTCACATAAGTATTACATTTTCACTTAAGCAGAAGCAAATTATGCATTTCAATCAATCAGACTTACATAATCAAATGCATATGAAATGATCATGAGACTCCTTTTCAATATTTACGTTGTTGTGGCTGAGTGCCTGAACTGTCTCGTATCTATTTTAGATACCGGACTCATTAACAAATGTCCCTTATCGGTGGAGGATACAGGGCTCATTATACGTTGAACCTGAGGCTCTGAAACACTTTTGAGCTCGAGGCTCATTTCCACACATTGAGCTTTAAGCTCTAATCGTTGACTACTCTAGTCACAACTTCCATTATCTGAATTTGCATGCATGAATGGAATGCACGTAACACGATCATTCTCTTGATAAAACATATAGATCTACACATTCACATTCAAGCAGCACTTCATTATCTCAACCCTCATCGTACAATCATCGGACCTTCTGTCCAGAATCTAAAATCCAATCTCATTCATTCATTACTCAAATCATAATTATAAGCAAACAATAATTGAGAGAAACCGTCTAGGTTATTCACAAGTTTCTCCCGAAGTTAATGCTGGAAGATTCGGCAACATCTAGAGGCTGACGTTCTAGTCGCTCCTCTATAACAAATAATATACACAATATCACAATCTCTTCAATCATAAGTATCTAATGATGCACGTGTATGAAATAACTTATGTACAATGAATATTCATGACAATCCCGAGTATTATTCCCTTATTCCGATCACATTACCAGTCTTATATCCAAAACTCATATAAGTATGATTCATGCTTAGGTTTATACCTCATTAAAACTATCGAAATCGCAATTCATTATTCTTTTGGAATCCTATAGATCTAGACCTAATTGAAACATTGAAGTATGTTCAGTGGAATATTCATATAATGCAAGGGCGCACTCACCGTACCTGTTCCACGTTTCTCACTCAATATCTTTTAATTCATTTCAAATGACTATAATTTTTAGGTGGAGATGTAGGGTAATGTTTTACGAGTCCAATGGTTCAAGAAACAATTCATTTGGACTCCTATAGAAGAAGTTATGGCCAGGCGGAGAAAGACATAAAAAGCCAAAGCACAGAAGAAACAAAACCCAGAAGAAGACACATCAATAAAACACAAAAGAAATCAAAACATAGAAGGAATAAAACACAGAAGAAAGAAAACTTAGAAAAAACGAAACTCAGAAGGAACCAAAACACAGAAGGAAGAAAACTCAGAATAAGCGAAACTCATAAGGAACCAAAACACAAAAGGAATAAAACACAGAAGGAAGAAAACTCAGAAGAAGCGAAACTCAGAAGGAACCAAAACACAGAAGGAGTTCATGAACAGTAACACAGAAGGAGTTCATGAACAGTAGCACAAAAGGAGTGAAACTCAGACGATACAAAACATAGAAGAAGCAATGACGTCATCACAGAAAAAGCTAAAAGACAGAAGAAGTATACTTCACTTTTGAACATCTTCCCTTATAAAGACCCTGACTTTCAACTCAGATATCCATAGTTTTCATATTATATACTATTGGGAAGATGAAATGGAAGATTTATAACTTTCACAAAGGCCATTTTAACAAATTTATCTAGATTGGTACAGAAGTTTCACGGAAGCTTCAGATCAAGCTATTTCTATTTCAACTCCAACTTCACTTTTACATCACCAAAACACTAAAAATCTTTCAAAAACTAATTTTACACTATAACCAAATTCATTTCCTCCCAACCACTCGGTATTTATGAATATATATACTTAACTGTCACTTTCCATACAGATGACAGTAACTTCTTAACTTTCTTTCATAAATCACCAACTCTAAAGGATTTATTCACTACTTACCTGTTGGAAACTCCAAAATCTTTAAGCCCTAAACTTCATGCAACTTACATACTCCACTGTGTACAATGACCAGCTTCTGGTTTTTTTAGGGTAGAAGAAACAAATAGCAAATTGGGGTTGGTGAAGGAAAGGAAAAATAGAGAAATCACTTAAAAGGTGTTAGAGGGAAAACTCTGTGAACGGGAAGAAAATTTGAAGAAGAACCCAATGAAAAATGGACTTAGACATATAACTTAACCTTTCAACTCTCAGAGAACAGTAGCCTACTTCTAGCAGAAGTACATAAACCTAAGTGACATTTGTCACTTCACTCACATCTAAGCTCTAACTTAGTTTCTTTTGAAACTAACTCTCCAAAACTCTCATCTTTACAATTCAACTATTTCAATGTCTTCATTTGATGCCTTTTCCTATTTGTATAATTTTCCCAAAATATATGCCTACATTCACCTAAATTTACAAATATAATACTCTTACTATCCAATAGAATTTTCAACATAAATAAATTCAAAATTCTCAACATAGTCAAAAATCACAACTCAATCTAATTATACCCAGAATTATTCATAAATGCATATACAATTATTTTTAAGTGCAACAACTTCACTATTCAATATGTGTATGTCACATTATGCATGAGCATGCACAGGAATTTCTAAACTCTCATTGTTCACTCATATTTATTATTCTAACCTTCCCATAAGTAATGGGATGCTACAGTGCGGGTCGCGAGAGTGGTACCAAATTGAGGCAAACTCTGGATACTAGATATGACCTCAAAATAATAGGGGATAAAGTCAGCCAATGAGACGATGGGGGATAAGCTTCATTGTCGAGATGGAAACAGCCCAGATCACCAGCTAAGGCCCCTAAATGATTATTCAGTGATAATCGAGAAATCGCAGAAGTTATACAAGGGTTTTGCCAAGCTTGCTCAGATCAGATGGTACATAATCTAATCATAGGGATCTAAGCTAAGTAATTTTATAACATTCGGAGAATTCAGATCTCTTTGGTTCAACAAGGACCATAGTTTCCAAATTTCTAAGTGAATCAAGATCAAGAAAAGGAAGTTTTCCAACCATTGACTTAAATCCATTGTTGACCTTTTCTCGATTAAAATGCCTATTTTCTAAATTTTCATAGGGCCCTCCGGAATTCTTTCCAGAGCCTGTTGAATAATTTTAATTCATTCTATCATTTCACCAATTTGGACTAAACTAATTTTTCTTTTATTGTACTTCATTAAGTCAAAAACAAAAAGTATAAAATAACAAAACAATATAGAATCAAGATGGATCACTATCTATTACATATTAGATACCTCTATTTTTTTAGATATTTTTTTTTTACATTTGATCTAATCCTTGGTGTCTCCCAAATGTTTTGTTGTTACAAAACAATTGGGAGATAGCATATTCCATTTTATTATTGTCTATTCTTGACTAGGAATTATCTAAAATAATTTATTTTTGTGCTTTGATTTATAAATTTATATAAATATACTCTAATATACTCTATATATCTATATATTATATATATTATCCTAATAATATATATATAATAATAAATAAATAAATAAATAAATAAAAATATTATAACAATAGATAAAAATAAAAACTAGTAGTAGGAATATATATATATATATATAATATTA
>JANZLF010000002.1:8785549-8798960 GCA_026546835.1 Erythroxylum foetidum
CTTTATATTTTTATTTTATTTTTATTTTTGATTTCGCACAAATAAATAATTACTTCATTGGTCTCTGTGGTTCGACCCTATTCACCACTTTACTCGCTTAAGTGTTCTAGAGTAGGAATTTATTTTTGTTGGTTTGACACGCCATCATTGAATTTTGTTTAATCACTTGAATTGTTTATTTCATATCATTATTATTAAACATTATTGAGAAAATCCTTTGTTGAGGTTCGTAGAGTTGGTCGTGTTATTAGGTGTGAAATACTTTCACAGGTTGTGAGGACGAGGGATAGTGTCAAGGTTGAGTGAGTCCACTCAGTAAAGCCTTGTATAAAATTATTATCGTTAGTGAACGTATTAAGCTGGGTAAGGGCTCCGCAGATATAGGCAAGATGTGCCAAACTACATTAACAAATTTTGGGAATTAATTTTTTATTTTGTGTTTAATTTTTTGTTTTTGTTTATGTTGAAAAATTGACAGTATATACTTCAAAGCAACTACAGTAGAATCATAATTTTGTGAAATATATCCTTTAGGATTTTCAGAGGGGTTGTTAAACGTTGCTCCAACAAATACTTAAGACTTTGATGATTTGTCTTAACCATAAAGGGTTTACAACTCAAGTAATGATGTCAATATTTGATTGCTTTAATCACAAATAAGAATTCTTTCTCATATATAGATAGCCCCTGGTGTCTTCTAGCTAGTGATTTGCTGAGGAAGGCAATTGTGTGAAATCTCTGTTGTAGAACTGCCCTTATCCACACCTCACTCACATCTGCTTCCACTATGAATGGTTTTAAGAAGCCAAAAAGAGCTAATACTAAAGCTGATGATATCGCATTCTTCAGTTTTCAAACGCCTCCCTTTCCTTTTGTTGCCATTCCCAGTGGGCTAAGTTGTCTTACTTCAACGAATTTTATTAATGGTTCAGCAATCAATCCATACCCCTTTATAAACCTTTGATAATCAACCGTAATCCCCAAACGACCACGAAGCTCTTTAGCATTTTTGGGTTTTGTCCATTATATGATAGTCCTCACGTTTTTTAAATCATTCGCTACTCCTCCCTCTGAAGTAGAATAACTTAAGTATTCAATTTGTCAAACTCCAAATACACACTTACTCCCTTGTAAATACAGTTCATTGTTCTTCAGAATGTGAATGGTTATGGTGATATGCTCTACATGAAGTTGTAAGTATTGGTTGTCTATTAAAATGTCATTAAAAAGTACCAAGATAAAATGCCTCAAATATGGTTTAAATAGCTCGCTCATTAGTCGTTGAAATGTTGATGGGGTATTTGTTAAACCGAATAGCATGACTAGATATTCATAGTGGTCATTGTGTTTTCTGAATACCGTTTTTGACATGTCCTCCAGTTACATCCTAATCTAATGATACCCTGATCGTAAATCTAACTTATTAACCAACTAGCTTCGTGTAACTCATCCAGTAATTCTTAAATTAGTTATTTTGGAAACTTATCCTTGACTATGTGTTTGTTTAACTCCCGATAATCTACACATATGTGCCATGAATTATCTTTTTTTTCACGAGTACAACTGGTGATGCATAGGGACCATAGCTATGACAGATATATCCTTGCTTCATAAGTTCCTTCATCTACTGTTCAATTACATCCTCTGTGTTCCTCAATAACGATATGGTCATATGTTAATAGTGTTAAGGATGTCGACCCGGCCTGACCTACGAGCTTGGCAGCCTGTAGCCCGATAAACTAGTGGCTGCCGACCAGTAGTCTGGCCCGACCACGAGCTAACCAGCCTATGGCCGACTAGCCAGGGGGGGGGGGCTGGATCAGGTCGATATGTCTACACTTTTTTTAAAAAATTGAAAAAAGATGTCATTTTTTTACCTTCTCTTCGAGCCATGAGCCAGTCAGGGTAGGGACAACCCCCACTCGAGCTCGGCCTATGGCCCGATAAGGCCAAACAGTCTTGGCCCTTACCAAGATTGCCATCACTAAATAGTATCAAAGCATATTCAGCCAGAACTACATTGATTTCATCTAATGCACTCCATTTCCCATCATTCGTCTTCATCTGTTGCAACTAAAACTCAACAGGAATAGTTAGTTACATCATCAATAGTTTCCCACTTTTTTAACATTACAGAGTTATTTGGAAGTCCTTGCATGACAACATTAGTGACTTGCCCCCAATTTTTCCATTCAATGTTAATAACTATCCATTCCAACTAAAGGCCATTGTTTGTTCCTTAAAATTACACAATACATCATTTAAACCTGCCAACCATTACACACCCAGAATTACATCACAAACCCTTTAATGATAAGACCAATGCACTCATAGTAAATTGTATCTCTTGCATGATCCATTCAAAATTCTCGCAACACTATCGACATTCTAGTTGCAACCCTCGACCCATTGTTATATAGATTAGTTTAATTTCCCGAAGAACATAGCTCCCCTTCCTTACGACTTAAGTATCCATAAAGTTGTGAGTGCTACCGTCATCAATCAGAATGTGAATTAATTTCCTCCAATGTATTCTCACTAATCTCATAAACTCATGTCTTCCGATATTCCCAGCATCGCCTACATTGAAACACTTGGATAGACATCATCTCTTGATATCTCCTCAATTTCTTCCTCATCGCCTTTGAAAATTGTCTTCCCATCGTCGTCATCCTCTGTGACAACATGACACTACATCTGTCTCTTTTACATTTGTGACCTATGCTATATTTCTCATCACACCAAAAACAGAGACCTCTGCTTCTCTTATCGTCAAAATCCTTACTGCTAATTTGTTTATAAGGTTTAAAAGATCTTATAAATGATGAATGCAACGTTGAGGCGGGTGTTGGTAATATGTCATCAAGTGTTGAGCTTCTATATGTGTTTGTTAGATATTGCAATCTCGGGACGACATTCAGGTTACCCTAATTGCCCACGTTCTTTATGATAGTTCCTCGATTTAATATGGTGCTTTCATTAGACATTATTATAGCCTCTTGTTTACGAGCTAGCAAATAAGCTTGATGTAATGAATTTGGTTCATGCAATTTCACAGTCAAGCCAATCTCTGGTTTAAGTCCTTTAATGAAGAAGCCAATCAAGTACTCCTCTGCGATAACCTATTGGAATGATGGTCAAATTGAGCACAATAATCCAATACCGTTCCTTCTTGTCTTAATTCCTGGAAGTCCTCTACTGGATCATCAAAAATATCTTTGTCAAATCTCTCTTTGAGGGCCCTGGTTAACTCCTCCTAGTTGATTATTTCTGCCTTTTGACAATTTTTGATGTGTAGCTGATACCAATACTATTGAGACATTTCATCCATATGCAAAATCGCTATATGTAACTTTGTTTTCTTTGGAGATTGATCCAGTTGGAAAAATTGTTCACAGCGGTACAACCATAATTTAACATTTTCACCATCAAATAAAGGGAACTCAATCTTGAGCAACCTCATTGATGTGAAGTTGTCATCCTGACACCTACCTTGGGTGACTACTCTAAGAAGTGGGATGTGAGTGATTCGACAATGTCTCTTCTAATGTTTTCCCTTGTTTTTGTAATAATTGTAGGAACGTAGCTCGTAGCTTTAACATTTCCTTCTCTATCTTCTTAGTTCTGTTTTGAATTTCTAAGAACATGTTCTAACTTCTTTTTTGCATTTCCACTAAGTTCCTCACATTTTCCTCTAGCCTCCACATCTCAGTAATTCTTGTTCCTTCAGCCATTGTTTCTCCCTGAATTGTTGCTTTAATACCAAGTGTTGTTAGATATATTTGTGTTGACAAGAGATTTCTAAAGTAACCCTTGTGAAAGGGGACAGAAAAGGCAGGGTCATTCCTATCGTTTTGTAGGCCCTGGGCGAATAAAAAAAAGGACCCCAATAAATCTTCAATATACTTAAGTTTACATGTTTATATAAAACATAAATGACTCAATTTATAAGTTTACATAATTAACTAAATATTAAATGATCATAACACTAACAAATACACTAAGGATCATGATTTATGAAAAACAATTCTCCATGCATTTCTAGATGTAAAATCATTAATAATATTATCAAAATCAATATTGTCCAACATATCCTTCTCAATACATAACATAGCTAAACCATTTTCTATGGCTAATCTCTTCATTAGTCAAATTTTTATAATAATAAGAATATGAAAAATAACGAGAGGTGCTGTCTAAAGGAAACACAAGATTCAACTATCTTGCAGGCCATTTTTTAACTAAAATATCTCTTACTTTATTATCAATATTATCCCAATTCCTAGGATTATAAATGTCCAATTTAGGGCTTACTTGCTCAGATGCCTTTAGATTTTCTGAAGTGGATGCATTTGGTATATGATCATCCTCACTCAGATTTCTAATATTCTCGCGAATATGAATCTCATTACTTAAGTTTTCTTTATGTTGTTCAAAACTACCTCCACTTAATTTCTCAGGACTCTCACTAGAGGAGCCTACTCTTTTAATAAATTTATTAATTGCTCATTTTTGGGATTCTATCAAATGTGCTACTTGTTTTCTTTTTTTTCCTCCTTTTTTCACTTCCAGACAAATGCTTTTTAAGCAACATAATATACACCAATTATAACATAGTTGGATTAGAAAAAGAACAAAAGTACCTGTATGGAACTGGAAGAAGTATGCAGGTACAACCAAACTCCAACAACTTCACAATATCACAAAGATATATAAATGACATTATATATGTGGTAGAGGAAAAAAATAAATAACAAAATTTAATATCTAATATTAAAAATAAAAAAAGAGGAAAAATACATTAAAAATTAGAAATTTATCTTTAAATTATACTCAAAACTTAGAATACAAAATCGTAAAATTTTTTGCTGCTAATATTTGAGTTGAAGTACTTTAAATACATATATTGTTAAAAATAAAGAAATTAGAAGATAAAAGTACACTTAAATATTTTAAGACTATTTATAAGCATGACATGTTAACTTAATCACAAGATCCACTGTCCGTAACGTTAACTTATAACGTTATTACGTTAAATCACTTTTAGAACTTACCCTCAACTAACAATTTAATTTTAATTTTTCAAAACATCAACTACACTAACGTTAAAATCATTTATTACTACCTGTAGTTGCGGCCTAGATAACGTTTAAGCCTTAGAGAGACTTTCTCATTTTGCCTTAGGAATAGGAAATAGCACATGACAGGAGAGGATTTGTGATAAGCGATAACCATACTATCAAGGCATTTGTCTAGAAGTGATGTGCAGGTGGGAGTCAAAATTTTGGGCCCCCCTTCTCATGATGGCCCCTGGGCTGCTGCCCTATTGGCCCTTGTGTACGGCTAGAAAAGGAAGAAGAGTAGAATTTTTTTTATTACATTAGGTATCCTGGCTTAGCTAGACTAATCTTAAACCCCTACGACCCCATCCCAAGAGCCTAGAGGATGTAAATCTGGAACTCCAAGATCCCTCAGGTTCCTACGTAGCCTGTACACTTCTGCGCACAAGGAGTCTTCACACACTCTAGATTGTTCAGCTGATGATTGATCACTGGCTCCCCTCTGCTCAGCATCAGGTTTCCATCAGCCTCCAGGTTCCTTAACAACTCCAACTCCCACACTGTCGCTGGAAGCGAGGCGTCCGTAATTAATCCGATCAAGGAGCTTTGCTCAGAGGGCTAGAGGATCATTAATAGAAAACATGCCTATTTCCCCTCCTTTGGCGTGATTCGAACTCAAGACCTCCTTAAATAAGAGAACCTTAAGTGAAGAATCTGGATCAATTGATCCACCCCTCGTTTGTCTATAGCATATCAATATAGTTGTTGCAGGCTGATAATATACACGTGATAGTAAGATTTAATATATCCCAGTGCACTACTACATCTCTGGATATTATTTAATACGCTGCGTGTTATGTTTACTGCTGCGTCACCATTTCAGTCGTCATTTACGTTGCTTCCCGCGTTGGGTCGTCTTCTTTCTTTATTCTGTAACACCAAACCGATTCCTCCTTCACAAGCACAGAAAAAACAAAATAGGAGTGACTGTTACTTTTAGGATCGCTGATTAATCATATTCTAAGGAGAAATTTTCAGTTTTTAGTTGGGACATGTATTACTTTTTAACATTTAGTTAGCAGTAAATTAACATGTATGTTTTCCAAGCGATTCCATATAGTTAGTATCGATCCTTAGCCAACTGTAAACGCCAGTTGATCCAAACAAAATCTGACTGCTACATAGAAACAGAATAATGTGTGGGCGTGGGATGGAAGTTGTCATTTAACTAATTGTAGAACAAAAGAGTTTTCAGATGGGTACCACTGGCTTGCTGACTGCTCGTCACAGAAAAGACATGTCGTAATAACCACAAGCAGGTACTGAGACATACCAATAAGCAAAACCAATGAATATTCAATAAGCCAATGATTTGAGTACTGACTGCTTCTTTATTATATTATATTATATTCTCATCTGGTAATTCGCTGTATAAGTCCCACTGCAAATGGATGATTACGGAACGCCGGAGACATTATGATTCATCGAGTACTGCCCAATTCTGGACACCATGTGGGCTTTTATCATAAAAGAATGAGAAATCAGAGATTAAGATGGACTCTTCAATGACATCATGAGTGAACTTCAGTAACATCTGTAAAATGGAATGATAGCTAGATCCCACATGGTGACCTCTTACATACGTTAAAAGGGTTTTTGTCGCAGAATTGCAAAAATTGAGCAATGGAGATCAACTCAAATACCATGTCGTCATTTCAAAGAAAATGAAATGTGAGGTTCAGTGGTGGCATCCAATTACAATTGGTCTAATGAGGGAAGGAAATTTGGACAGTAAATTTGACTTGCACTCCATGAAAGAAGCGAAATTCCACAAAGCTGTTGCATGAGGAACCTGCCGCTACTGACCAACACAAGAACAACAGTTTCAGTAAACGTGAAGAAAACAAAATGGAGGCTCAGGACACCGCATGAGAAGTGTTGTACCACTGTTAGGACCACAACAAGTGGGACAAGAAATACACCACCAAGATGGTGCGTCCTTTGAAACGAAACTGCTAGAAAAGGAAGAATAAACTTGGGGTGGATAAGGATCCATGAACGTGGTGGGCTAGCAGCAACTACGTTTTTTACGTGACTTTTTCTGTCCTCTACTTAATATCGGTCAGACTAGTTAGCATTATCTCTTTCTCTCAAGCATCTTAAATATCATGACGAAGCAAGCCTGTCTTGTTATCAAACAACCAAGTTTCCACTACCAGTCAATTTGAAGCGCAAGTAGTTTTAGAAAACGAAACGCAAGAGGTCAGGAGAAGATGATAAACAAATGAATATATATATGGTACAGACTAAGCATCCCGTCAGTCAAAATCCACTCCAAACCTTATCATAAATCAATAATTAACCCAACTGATTATAAGGGAGTTGTTAAACACGGTATATTCGAATACATGATCATTCATGCTTTAGCGTCTCTTTGGTTTTTCTCTCTCTTAGTGCCTCCCTTTGCACGGTTTATATATAATTTAATACCATAGTTGCTGTATAACCTCAAAACTAATGCAGCTGTCCAGCTTATTTCTCTCATCAATACTATCGTAGAAAGTGAAAAGGACAACTTCTACGTGAACAAAATTCAGAATGGGGACATGAGAATTTTACTCTTGCATAGTAAGCAAGTTGCACCGCACTGCAATGCAAGACAAAGGTCAGTGTACTGGACGTGTTGGACAATACATAGTGAGCTGTATGAAGTAGGCACAGTTTTTGGGTCCCCACCCTTCCTATATATTCCGCTAGAGCCAGGATTGAACGCGTGAAAGGAGTTGTTGAGTGCGGCGTAATGGTAGGAAACATCTGGTTTGGAAGAATTTGAAAAGCTGACGAGCGTTGTGGGATAGGATTGGATAAGATGTTTGTTAAATACTACGTGTTCTATAAATTTCAGTCATTTATTTATATAAATTTTATGTTTATTTATATAAAATATAAGCAAAATTTATGTAAATAAATGAGATTTATAAGATAAAATAAGATATTATAAAATTAAATAAAAAATTCAAACTCTTAGAATGCTGCAGATATCAGCTGGACCTTGGAACTGACGTGCGTATAGCCACTTGGGCTGTTGCCTGTTGGGCTAACATGATTTCTTTACGAGATACCTTCCAGGAATTTATAACTCGATCCAGGATGTTAAAAATAAAATTCTTTAAACTAATAAATTTATGACTGTTTTATGATGTATAGCATTCCACTTCCAAGCAGAAACAAGATGGGAATGGGCGTTTTGTCTTCAGCCAAATCGTAGAACTGCTGAACTGAAATTGCTGATTCTCACACGCAAACTGAACAGCCAAGCTTTTAGTTTAATCCAGGAATGATTGAAACGAAAGATAAAGACATGTTAAATTACTATTTTCCGGGTTCTACAAGTGTAACCCCAAAAGCTCGCATATATGAAAATGGAAATGAAAATACAGATTAATCCAAATTTTTATTCAGATATCAGAATACAGTCGAACTAAACGCAAGGAATCAAAGGGTGTGCTCAAACGCCACTCCTTTTGCTTTTTGCTGAGTGGCCTTCCCTTCCCAGCCTTTTCTCTATTTACTCGCACATTTGCCAAACCCCAACTGCATGATTTTGCTTCCATGTCAATAGAGATGAGACTGAAAACGCCTTCACTTTCTGAGGATAAATTCAATGCAGCTCCCTCATTGACATATTTCACATACAAAGGCCTATCCTTGAATCGATCCACCTCTTCTGGAATCTGAACCACCCTTTCAACACCGGGAGATGACACCTGAGGTTAACATACCCTTTCAGACCTTAGCAAATTAATGCTAGTATCATACAAGTATCAATTGTAAAGCATTGCTATGTTAAACCACATGTACCTATCGATGAAAAAGCAGGGATCAACCTAAGGACCAGAAGCCATACATAACATAACATAACATTTGAGACTAACATGAGAAAGGGGGGAAGAGAAAGAGATCCTTTGGGTATCACCAAATTCATCCATGATTAGAACAAGTTGTGGTCCTTCTCCGCACTAACTAGTTCTGAAGACAGATTAAGTGCATAGAGAACTAGTTACAAAAGCTTCACCTCCAGAGCTATATTGTCAGGAATAGTTTTAGCAAGCCCTGCTTCATCCAACCGAATTCTATAGGTTGTTGAAAAAGCTTCAATATCTTCCATGTTTGGGGAGCCAGACCTTCGATGTTGTGAATTAAACCCAAAAAGTTATCAGCAGAAGGATAACAACTAACGGAGAAGAAAAACAAACAGATAATAGAAAAGACTGCCAGAAACAATGAAGAAAGGAAATATGTATCCAAATAAAAGACACTGTAGTAGATATAGAATTGCCTTCGCCACAGCATATTTTTAAGGACTATTGATTGTTTAGACTAGCTCTAAATTGGTTGCTAGACAAACTTTGTCTATTTTACACATATTGTCTAACGTTCAAGTAGATGCCTAAGATAGTTTTGATCGTCTGAAGAATAGAATCTACATATATAAACAACATCAAGAAAGATTTTTAACGTACTGAAATTTATCCAAACAACCAAATATAATTATCAATCCAGGTAGAACAGCACCTCAAGGTTCTGAGATTGCTAACGCTCAATATCAGAAAAGGAACAAGAGAGAGTTTGTGACAAAGAGAGGAACAATTGGAAGCAAATAACATATTCTCTTGAAGGAAATACCATGTTAGTAAGAAAAAATGCGAAAGCAATCTAACCTGAAGTTATGAACTATGCTTTTAGAAATAATTGGTAAAGCATCAAAGTCAACTTTTAGATCTTTTCCATCATCAAAAGAATTATGGGAAGGAAAAACTTTCGCATAACATTCTCTCTTCGATGAAAATTTGGAAAAAAAAAAAAGAACTTGAGACATATTTTTGACATTTTGATTAAAAGATATGCATCCAAGACCCATTTGGTAGAAGATGAGAACAGATAGCATCTCATCTGTTGACTTTATACTTTTGGGAGTAAGATCAGTAAACAACGAAGCTTTTAGGATGTGATGCAATAGACAACAAAAATCTTTAATTTAGAGAGATAATTGAACAATCGCTAGTTTCATGATTAGAAGTTACAACAACTCAACAAGACTTCTTTCCACCTGATCCCTGCCAATAATTCACAACATTTGTATTGTCATGATATATCAACAATTTAAGAACTTTATTTGAAACACTATCTTAATTCTCAAAAGAGCATAATCATGTAGGGGATTGATGAGAACAGACATCAGTCATCTATGCAAATGCAATTAGATATTCTTACTTATTAGTAAGCCTTTCAATCCGCACTCGAATGGTGGAATTTGTCAATGTCTTAAAGGCATATATTTTCAGCTCACCATCAAAGGACGAGCAAACTTCTTCTGCTATTGCTAATGCTTCTTTGTCCCACCATGTCCCAGCAAGGGCAATTCCACCTCCTCCAGCTCCATCCCCAACCTTCAGGAAGGATGAAAAATAAGTGACCATACATACTATCTAATTATACCTATAAGACTAAGGACACAAGAAACACTCATGAAAGCTTACATAGAGCTCTGCTTCATCTTCCAGTAACTCATCGTTGAAATCATCATCATCACCACCATCCATCAATGTCTCTATGTGATCAAGAGTTCACTTAGAAGGCTGGCATATTACCGTAAAAGTGTATGTAAAAAGCCAAGTGCAAAAGAGAGGAGAGTAGCATCACAGAGACTGCATGGTTCAGCCATTAGTTCTGCAAGTAAAATAATCCTTAAGGATCCATATTAGCAAGTTATATCATTTGAATCACATAATTATGTGATATATACTACAATGTGGATTCACATTCCTACTGAATCACGGTATGGTTTTTGATGAATTAGAAAATCTATATAAGATTAAACTTGCTTGTTTAAAACGTGGAATACAAATACTCAACTGGGTTTGCTGACAATCAAAGGAAAAAGGTTTGCAGCTTAACCAATAAGCTCATTAGCTAATATTTTAATGAGAAACACCAAAATGACGATAACAAAACTTCAATGATAAGCAGTTGCTGATAAGTTGGACGCCCCTAATTCCTTAAGATCAACATAAACAATAGTAGGATACAAAATTTATTAATGTTTCATGTCATAAACTAATTACTTTGCCCTCTTAACTGCATCAGAACTATCTGAATTCTTTTTTTCATCCTCCAAACTTTCCGAAAACTAAAATTACAACTTTACCACCTTAACTGTATTAACTATCTTAAGAAAAATAAATAAATTCCATGGAAAGACATCAGATTCAAAATACAAAGTGAGAACATAAAACTAGAAAGAGAACAGAAGAAAAGAACTTTAAACTCGATGTAAAGAGACTAAAGAGGACAGCCAACGAAAGTACCATCTTCAAAGTCATCAAAAAGAAGCAGCTCTTCTTCTTCATCGTCATTATCAAAAGATACTTCTTCAACTAATGAAGGCTCGAGAGTTGGGTCAGTCTGCGATTTTCTTTTCCTGGCACGAAGTAGACAAGGCTTAACTGGAATTTTATTAGCCGGGTATGTCCAAAACGGAAATCGGTAGACAAGGTTTCGAATAGAAGGCCTAAAGGAGAAAGCATTCACTGTTGGAACGGAGACTACAACTCTGGAGTTCCAACTTGATACTAGCTCCATAATTTTCAGCTCTAGAGAAACGAAAAATAAATAGATAAAAACAAAGAAAGTATTGAACTTAAAGGTTTTGGGATTTGCTATTGAAGTTAATACGAAAAAGGAATGCAAATTGTTACGACCCGGCTTACTGGTTTTGTCCTACTAATTTTGGGCCACTTTAGGACTCCGATACTTTCTTTAGGCTCGGTCTATCTCTTTTATAGGCTCAGGTTCACAGGCTCGGTCCAAGGTCGCAACAGGGGTTGGTAGCCCCATGTTCGATTCCCAACCTTGAGGGGTGCTGGGGCTACCAACCCCTGTTGTGACCTTGGGTCGAGCCTGTGAGCCTGAGCTTGTGAGGGGGTAGGCTGAGCCTAAGGGAGATACCGAAACCCTAAAATGACCCAAAATTAGTAGGACAAAACCAGTAAGCCGGGGTCGTAACACAAATTGCCCGGAGACGGAGAAATGGTTCTGTTGCCTCTTACAGCGGGTGGCAAGCGACGGTTGCGGTGGAGCTGCAGACAGCTCGGCGTAATTTCTACTTCGTGACTTTGGGGCCAAACGTCGTCATCCGTGAGAACTTTCTAGCTTCTAATTTCAGTTCAGTTGAGAATAAATTGTAAAAATTTTAAATAACTTGTAATTGAACATTTATGAGAATTACTATAAATTTTGAAAAATAATAATTCTGACCTATTACTTTCTTACTACAACTCATTGGTTTATTTATAAATATTTTTATAAAAGATTCAACAAAATCTTAATAATATATTTATAAAAAAGAAACAAATTAAATATCCAATAATAAAATGAGGTTTAATATTTTAATCACATAATTTTAAACTAATATTTAGTTTAATATTCTTTCAAAAATTGTATGTGATAAAAATGTTATAATAAAAGACAAATTTATTTAAGGAAAAAAGAATTATAAGCTTAATTTTGTTTTATTAAAAAATTAAAAATATTTATATTTTATATTAATTTTGTGTAATTAAAGAATAATAACAATCTTTATACAAAGTTTAGTAATTTTGATTAGGTTCCATAACTTTTCACTGTATAATTCCAAAAAAAATAAATCTTTTTAATCAAAATTAAATTATACAAGTATCAAATTTATATTGATTACTTTTCTAAAATTCATATATTGAAATTTCAAAAACAAGAACATACAAATTCTTTTAATCTTGTATCACATATATTTAACAATAATAAAATTATAAGTATAATTATTTGGGGCCTAAAATTTTATAATTAATTTATTAGAGAATACTATTTAGATTAGGTTCCTATAACTTTTTTGATTATTTTTAATAAAACAAAAATTTTTATATAAAATTTGAGTTTCAATCAAGATGTGTTATGCTGAGACTTTAGGACTAATTCTTAAAATTATTCGTTTATTATTTTCTTTTTGAAATTCTAATAATTTCAATTAAAGATTCTACTTACCTTAATCTATTATATATTAAAATTTCAAAAACTTATTTAGACCATAAATTTGAATCTAAATTCTGAAAAATTAAATTTTTGTGTGTTTTGACAATTAGTAAATATTTCTCCTATTTATCAATAATAAAATTATGATTATTTGAGAGTTTAAAACATTTATAATAAGCTTATTAGATGTTACAATATAATATATACTGTTATAAAACCGAAACTAAACTTGAAGAATATTTGGGAGAGGAGAATTCTTCTTATGAAAAAAATGGTGTATCTTA
>JANZLF010000002.1:8833780-8858591 GCA_026546835.1 Erythroxylum foetidum
CCCCCCACCATACTTCTAGAACTACCCGTAGACATGCTTATCAAGAAAAAGGAATGAAGAAGGAATGAAGGAGGAATGAAGAAAAAGAACGTACCTATTTAGAGATTAGAAATGGGGATATCGGACGGCGAAGCAAAAGAAATTCCTGGGAACGATACAGAGCAAGTGAAAGCAAAGTGCAAGTTGCAGAACGAAAGCAAAAGGTAAAAAACACCGCAATTCATCGACTCTGAATACTTATAGAGGGTCGGCAGGAGGGACATTCAATCAAAGCTCGACACATGGCGAAAATCCGAGCAGTCTCGGACACACGGCAGGATCTGGGGAGAATCAGGGCTATTCAAAATCGAAGCGGCATGAACAGTTGAAAGGACACATGATAGCTGTACGACGGTTATGAGGATGATACGTTTCAGATTCTAAAAGCTGTCAGACAGCACGCGCTGTCTACAATAAATGCTCCGCACGTTCGCCAATAATAACCACCCGATCTGTTTTAGCGCGAGCTGTCACGCAATAAGTACAAAGGCCGATCAGTTGGGCATAACTAAAACTCCTATAAAGCAACTCCTCGAACTTGATAATAACAATGGTGACTTGCTTTCAGATCCTTCTCTCTATCAACGACTTTCGGGTTGACTCATTATCTCAGTATTACAAGACTAGACATCACTTTCACTATTAATATTATAAGTCAATTCATTGACTAACATTGTAAACCTCACTTTGATGCTACTCATTGATTGTTGTGATATCTGAAGAAAAGCCTAGTCTAAGGGATTTTATTATCATCAAAATTTTGATTACAACTATTAGCTTACAATGATTAGGATTGGGCTAGTTTTTTAACGACGAGACATTTTACTACATGTTTGCATGTTTCTTGGGTCCAATCCTATCTGATGGAGGAGTAAAAAATAGTTCACTATTTTTCAATCCTCTGTGAAAGCTTGAGAACTTATGAAATTGTATGATTTAACACATTGCTTCCAGATTTTGGTCTTATTTCCCTTACTCTTACTATACTTTGTTGTGATAACCAAGCTGCTCGTTATATCGCTGCCACGAACAAATAAAACACATTGAAATAGATTGCCACACATTTGTGAGAAACTTCAACAAAAGATCTTTCAACTGCATCCTATCTCAACTCATGATCAAGTTGTCGATATTCTTACCAAATCCTTAAGCAAAGATCATTTTTCCAAATTATATCATAAGTTGCACATCTAGGGGGAATATTAGTTAGCTCTAAATATAGCTGTACATATCATGCATATCTCTTACATAAATTTTGTTGTATATAGTATATTTAACTAGCTTATTCTCTCCTTGTTCATAAAATAATCTTAGGCTAATATTTTTTTGACCGTTATAACGAATTGTATATATTTGGGTTTTATGAATAAGAAAAGTAAAACAAATTTTCTCTTTGTAATAGTTATATGATACATAACAAGCACAATTTTATTATTTTCTTTCATGTATATGAAATAACTACAATTATTCCTTGTAACACGTGCATAAGATAAAGTGACAGACTATACACTATATCCATCCTTTTTTTCCCTAGTAAATAAACTTTATGTTTTTTATATCACACCTCAAATATACAAAACATAATAAAATGACAAAATTAATGTTTAAAGGTCATTTATATTTTTTATTAACCTTATTTTCTAAAGGGTCACAACATCAAATTTGGTACATAAAGTAATTACATAAACATAAATAAATCATAATGAATCAAATGAAACCATGTTTTTTTTTTCCCTACAAACATTATAATATGCATATCTAAATCCAAAATACGAAGGCAAACTGAATTATTTATTTCCAGAAAAAATTAATTTTGTACAAAAAATGCTTTTTCTCCATAACTCATCTTTACTGTACCCTCTTGTATGTTGTTATATGTTTTCCTTCTGTTGCTGTCGAGAGATTGGCTTCTAGAAATTTGCTGCTTTGAAAATCAATAGGTTCACATATAACCAAAAAAAAAAAATGCATTATTAATGAATAACCTTGTATCTAACGCAAGGAAGAGGCCGAGTCTACGGATTGTTTACCTTTTCACCTGCTAATTTCTATTTGTCCCTCCAATCACTAATGATTTCAGTAAAAATTAGAATTAGGGATTAAAAATTAGTGTTTTTTGGTTTTTAGTCTTTTAGTGGTTAAAAAGAATTTAAGAAATTTTAATGGTTAGGGATTCATTTAGGATTTTATTTAGAAATTCATTGAAACTTTTAAATTATTTGAATAACCAAGTGATGAATTTTAAAGTTTGGGTACTGATACGAGGACAAAGTTCACAGTAACATAACAGAAACTGTAAAAAGGCAATGATGTTTGGTAGTTTTTTTTGGTTAAGAAAACAGAAATCAAAATCCCAAAGTTGAAGGAACCACGAAACGGAGCGTTTCGATCTTTCTCGTTTCTTCTTTGTTGAAGCATTATCGATCCGATCCGATCCGATCCGAGTTTCTTCGCTCCCTAGGCCGAGACTATCCCCAATCCTCCATACCTGCAAGAAGAACAGAGATTTCTCTTTTCCTGTGTCGGCCAGTCTGGGTGGGTGGCTTGATCCTACAGATAGAGACCAAAAAAATGGTGGTGGTATCGGCCGCACGTGATTACATAAATCGGATGTTGCAAGACATCTCCGGCATGAAGGTTCTAATTCTCGATTCCCAAACGGTGAAATCCCCTATCTTCAATTATGCGAGATTTTTCTTTACTTTCTCCTTCTCTTTACTAAATATATGATTCTGGTTCGATCTGTTGAATTAAATGAGCGCTTAGCATATATTACCTTAAGTGTTGAGACGGAGGTGAAGTAATATAATTAAGTACGTCGTTTAGGTTTTTTGGAATTAGAAAGTTTAGGAGAATGAAATTTGGTGATTTCCAGGTCAGTATTGTCAGTGTGGCCTATTCGCAGTCAGAGCTTCTCCAAAAGGAAGTGTTTCTGGTTGAATTGCTGGATTCAATATCCAAGTCTAGAGAATCAATGTCACATCTCAAAGCAGTATACTTCATCCGTCCTACTTCAGAGAACATTCAGCAGTTACGGCGTCAGCTTGCTAGTCCTAGATTCGGAGAGTATCATCTATGTGAGTTCATAGATTATATATTTGTTTTGGCCTTAACTTGCAAGTTTTATTAATTTGACTGTCTGATTTATATTGTTCACTCACGTTCATTTTTATGCTGGTTTTGTAGTTTTCTCCAATATCTTGAAGGATACGCAGATTCATATTCTGGCAGACTCTGACGAGCAGGAATTTGTCCAGCAAGTTCAGGTAAACTCATCGTTTACCAACACTTTCAGTAAACTGAAGGGAGCTTGAAAATTGTCCTTTATCGTTATTAAAGGAGGGCATTTTTGTTTCACAAACTGACTGAAGAGGAAAGCAACCTCTGGCAATCGAGGAAGACACAATAACATGTACCTACAGTGGTTCTAGCGCAGAAGCATCCAATATGATTTCAATCAAAATTGCACTGCCTTGGATTTATCCATCGTAGCAACATTTGAATTGCATGCAGAAAGATAGGACCTTGTATGACAATGTTTCTTATGCAAATATTTTGATGCACAATAAGTTGTTCTACAGACAATGTTGCAAGAGATGCAATTAAATAAAAAAAGGCATGTTTCCACTTGTGCTAAGCCGAGGACAATTGTGGCTGGGTACAAATTCCATTTGGAAATGTAGAAAGGTCCATTATATTCGGCATAGATGGATATTTGTAGTCATTTTGCATAAATTCTCTACTACAGCAACATTTATAAAACTTTCTTTCTTTTTGTTGCTTCTATATTTTTTAATTGTCTACCTTTTCCTACATTGGATTGGAATTGACCTTTTATATTATTGCTAAATTGTTCCTGCAGGAATTTTACGCAGACTTTGTTGCAGTTGACCCTTATCATTTCACATTAAACATTCCTTCAAATCATGTATATATGCTACCAGCAGTTGTAGATCCCTCAGGTTTACAGCACTTCTGCGATCGAGTTATTGATGGTATAGCAGCAGTTTTCCTAGCATTGAAACGAAGACCTGTTATTCGGTATCAAAGGACCTCTGATACTGCAAAAAGGATAGCGCAGGAAACAGCTGTGAGTAATAGTTTAAACTGTACCATTCCATACACATAATTATGTTTGGAACAGAAACCAACTGCTAAGTTTGAAGCCATATGTTTTCATATTTGTCATATTTTAGAATTTGGCAGAGGATAATTATGCATGAAAAACCTATTCTACATAAATGACTGATGTATATAATCACTATGTTTTTTTGTCTCTGCTAATTGAAGGTACTATACGTGTCCCATAGTTTCTATGCTGTTAGAAATTGATTTCTTGTTTCATTAATTTTTTGGGTGTGACAGAAGCTGATGTACCAGCAGGAGAGTGGCCTTTTTGATTTCAGGAGAACTGAAATTTCTCCTTTGTTGCTTATACTTGATCGGAGGGATGATCCCGTGACACCTTTACTGAATCAGTGGACGTATCAGGTGTGCTTTATGACTATTATACCTGAGCTTTATTATGTTAGTACTCAAGGTATTACTTCTATTTTACCTTGACACTACACTGATGGTCTGCTCCATGATTATGTTCCTTTGATCTGTAGGCCATGGTTCATGAATTGATAGGTATTCAGGACAACAAAGTAGATTTGAGAAGCATTGGTAAATTTGGGAAAGATCAACAAGTTAGTTGTTTCCTTCTTGTTTTGCAGATACCTGAAAGAAGTTACACATTGGTACTTATTTTTGCCTTGTGTACTTGCAGGAGGTTGTACTTTCATCAGAGCAAGATGCCTTTTTCAAAGGCAACATGTATGAGAATTTTGGAGATATTGGAATGAATATAAAGCGAATGGTAGATGACTTTCAGCAAATTGCTAAAAGTAATCAAAACATCCAAACAATTGGTTAGTATCTTATATCATTGAATGTGGAAAATGTTATTCTTTTGAGATAGTTTGCCCATTGTTAAACAGTACAATACTGTGAGCTTTTGCAGAAGACATGGCAAAATTTGTTGAGAACTACCCAGAGTATAGGAAGATGCATGGCAATGTTTCAAAGCATGTTACACTCGTAACAGAGATGAGCAAGATAGTTGAAGATAGAAAGCTCATGTTAGTCTCACAAACAGAGCAGGAGTTAGCTTGTAATGGTGGACAAGGGGCTGCTTTTGAGGTGCAGATGTCTTTATTTCTATCCTCTTGTATACTTTCATCCCATCATATGAGTTTTAAGATAATTTGATGAATTTACAGTGAGCACTACATATCCTTACTAGTACATGAAACTTTTGTGAAACTCATAAGGGGACATGTGGTAATGTGCATGTGATGACCAAAACCTTTTTCTTCTGTTCTATTGCAGGCTGTGACAAATTTGTTGAACAATGAAAATATATCTGATATTGACTGTCTACGCCTGGTGATGCTATATGCTCTTCGCTACGAGAAAGAAAGCCCTGTTCAATTGATGCAGCTTTTCAACAAACTGGCTTCTAGATCTCCTAAGTACAAGCCTGGGGTAATCTTTTAAATTAGATCTACCTTCCCTCGATTAAATTGCTTTTATTGAAGCCTTTCTTTAATACTAATATTCCTTGCAGCTCTTATTTGCATCGTATGCTATTCTTGTTGTGGAACCTTGCTTAACAAGTTAATAACCCTTTCCTGTTATGATGTTTAAGTAATCACTGTTTACAGTAATTTGAAGTAGTCATTGGTGAGGATTTCATTGTTTATCGCACTAACCTTATCAAATTTTGTGGTCTTGTATTTGATTATTTCATGTCATCTTAATAAGTCTTACTTGGTTGTAACTTTTTTGTAACATTTGGTCTTCCAATTAGATTCACTCATCTGACGTTTGTTTTGAGATGTCTTACATCTACTGCTGTGGCTACATCATCTCACAAACTGGTTTTTGTTTATTGTTCATCTCAAAAATGGCAGCTTGTGCAATTCCTCCTGAAGCAGGCTGGTGTGGATAAGCGAACAGGGGATCTTTATGGGAATCGAGATCTTCTAAATATTGCTCGGAACATGGCTCGTGGATTGAAGGTTGGGACGATAAAATTATGTTTCTCTTCATCTCTATTGGGCATTCACTTGTAACTTCTGGCTTTTCTGACTTTTCTCTTTAGGGTGTCGAGAATGTATATACCCAGCACCAGCCTCTCCTGTTTCAAACTATGGAAAGCATAATCAAGGGACGATTGAGGGATGTTGATTACCCATTTATTGGAAACCACTTTCAGCAGGGAAGGTTGGTACTATAAGAAATTGAAAATTCTGGCTATTCTCATTTGTAATTCTATAGTTTGTTGTGGGCGTCAGTTGTTTACAATATTATACATTTAACATTTGGTGTGTTCTAGAGTTTTAATTCGGCGTCATTAATTACTCTGGTAATATGGGGTTATGCATTTAGCAGCCTTAGTTCTGTACTTTGTCTGAATAGGATGGCTCAGGTACTATGGGGTTATGCATTTAGCATGCTTAGTCCAGTACTTTGTCTGAATGGGCATAATTGAGCTACATATTTCTTTGATCCTTTCAGCTTCAAGTCTTTCTTCATTCAACCCTTTTTTTCCTTCATTCTTCATTAAACTTTTAACATGCCCCAACAGGTGTGAAACTGTTTTGCCCGTCACTGCTGTTTCAGGGATGCAATCTTTTTGTGTTTAAAATCAAAGCTAGACGTAGCAATGAAGTTCAAATGGTTGTAGTCCTGTGCTTGGCTCATATAAAACCAGCGGACAACTATTACTTATATAATCGGAAAAAACTAAAATGAGATCGAAGGACCATTAGTTTGAGTTTATAAATTTAGGCTGAAATTGTAACCAAGTCTTAGGATATTGTAGAATTTTGTGATTGATTTCTTGTTTGTTTTATGGTTTGAATGTAATATTTCAATTGGAGAGTAAACAAAATTTATTGATAGGATTCAGTCTTTTGGGTTTTTGTAGAATTATGATATTTAACATTTTTGCAGACCGCTAGATGTGGTTATCTTCATTGTTGGTGGGACAACATATGAGGAGTCGCGCTCTGTTGCTCTCCAGAATGCCAATAATTCTGGGATACGCTTTATTCTGGGTGGTTCTGTAATCCTCAATTCTAAGAGGTAAAATATTTGCTATCAATGTTAATTCCAGCATGCATGTTTGCTGAGACCACTCTGATTATCTTTCTCTTGCACATTGATGTGATGCCATGCTCTAGCGTAGAGTTCCAATCATGAATCCCAATTTTCCTCCTTAAATCATCTATACTTTGAGGAATTAACTGGATAAGGGCCATAAGGCGTGCATTAATTTAGTCAAGTTTGGCATGAATAATGTACTTGGCTTTCGCTGGCCCCTGGGCTGCATGTGTGGAGTATTTTCTAAAATGTCAACCCCAGATCATGGATATATCCGCCAATGCAACTATTTTTGAGTTCCTTTTTAGAGCAGCCTAACAATTAGTTTGTAGATCTATTTAGCAAACAATTAAATTATTCAGGTTGGATGTGAGGAGTGCTAGTTGACTTCATTGGATATATATTTGCTTGTTTGACAAAAATGCAGATTTCTAAAGGACCTAGAAGAAGCGCAGAGGATATCTCGCTCAAGCGCCAATGTGGTTTGAAGTTGAATATCCAAATGTAGTTATGCGATAGCCATGTAAATAATCGTTTTGAGGCTTAATAGGAGGATCATGAAGCTTATGACTAGAAGTATGTAGTCGTTTCGTGATTGCGCCTGTTCCTAACGCGGAGGTAATAGCCCGGTAGATCCTGATCCAGTGTATGGGAAGCAAGGACTCGCAACTGAACCAGAGTTTACTTCTCATATCCAGATTCTTAACATCACTGTCGAATTCGTACCAAAATTTTGGAGAATTATGCCTTGAAGATGTAGCTACACGCTAGTCATTTAATTACACCTTCGGTGCTCTGTCGGGTATAAGAAAGAGTTGGGGTTTCATACAGGAAATTAGCTATTTCTTTTCTTTCACTGTTGGTCATATTCGTGTATAAATTACATTGATGTATACGTCCATGTAGCCGATCATCGATAGCTCGTGGAAAAGAAAAAATGTAATAGCAAAGTCTCGATGTTTGACTTTTTAAGGTGAATTTTGGCTTTACATGTGAAATTTAATTTTCGTATTGTGGATATTTGGAGATGGACTTCATGGCTCGAAGAATGATTGCAAGCTTATCTGCTTTAACAGCATCCACATACATATCCTACGTCCAACACGAGTCAAGTGGCAGGATGAACATTCAGCAATCAGCATACATATTCACATCCATGCATGGTGAATGGAAGATAGCGAATTAGTAACTTCGGTTGGTTGGTGCTTTTGTTAAGTCTGACGGGGACCGGGTGCCATTAATTTTAGTGGAGTAGAACCTAGAAAGATGGAATATCTAAAACAGAAGATCTGTACTTGAGATAGCCTCGGTTGGATGGCATGACTCTGCTTTGGATAAGAAAAATCCTGCCGGGTTTAAGGTAATAGGTGACTATATATGTAACTATAGGCTAACTATTAGTTCAGACATGCTGTCCCCGCTAATGGTAACTTTGGGAAAAGTGGACCACTCTTAGATTTGGGAAGGGATCTTCTTGGCCATAACCTAGTTCCGATTTTGGTTGCAGTTGCAGAAATCCTACTAACCAACACAGCCTTTTTGCAGGACGCAATCATGCAGGTGAATAGAAACTGCTTTGTCAGTATGCTTTTTATCTGCAATTAGATATTCTCTCATTTCAGCGCTCCGCTCCAAGTATATACTATTCTTTACATGGCAGAGGGAGATTTAATTGATAAAAATTGTTCCTTTTTATTTTATACATATTTTAAAAAAAATTAAAAATAATAACGGGCGATTTATAGGTTAATTTTGTCAATTTTAAAAATTGAAAATATAAAATAATATTGTTAATTAAATTTAATTTCAAATTATTAATCAGGCATACTTGAAGTTTTAATTCTTCTAAACAAAACAATATTATTTTGTTTAAAATAATTCACTCTAATCCTAACCTATAAATCAGTACATTAAAAAAATACTTAAACCTAAAATTATGGGGCACTAATTGACATCTCTAGTAAAAATTACTCCTCTAATAAAATAAGGGTAAAATCAACGGCGTGAATGGCTAGGCCTGGGAGACGACGCCCTCTGTGCTCTTGCTCTATACACTATTGTCATAATTGCTGAGACGGTGTAGGTACAACACTTGTCTTGAAAGCGGACAGAAAACCATATCCCGTAAAGGAGATGTAGACATTCTTAGTTCATTTTGTGCTCATGTGGGTTCCATACAAATTCAGGCTTCCTTAATGATATGCCTGCGCCGCCGACTAAACATAATTTAAGTCTTTTACACCAGCTGAAATTATTAGACAATTTACTAAACGGAGACAACAGCAAAATAAAGACTTACAACCGAGTAAAGACAAAATCTTTGGTTGTGGGACCTTCACTAAGCTTTCTGAAGAATTGACATTTCACATTTATCGCTAATCCATTGACTTTGATGCTTCAATGATGAGATGACATTTAAAATAATTAACGCATTTTAATTACTTTACCTTTCTAGAGAAAACAAGTTATGTGGCCATAAATATAAATTTTGGGATGTGAAGATAATTTATTCTACAAAATTTGAAACATTGAGAGTAAAACTTTTAATTAATCTTCAACTGTTGACCTTAAAACTTTTCATTTATTCCCAATAACAATTTGTTAATGTGAGAACCTCATCCCTTGCATAGTGTTACTTGCCACCCAAGTAATTTAGTCTCTCTAATTATATAAAGGTATGTGTAATTCGTTGCATTAATTTAATTGGTTGATTAAGCTATCGGACTACAGACTGCGATAGCGTCAAGAAATTAAAACTAAGATTTTTCCGCAAGCACTCCGACAGGGACATTTTGCATTTTAATTATGCTAAGATCATTCTCTGTTGCCATTCTTATCCTTTTGCTTTACCTACTTTCTGCCTAAAGTAAGCATTATTATAGCTTCTTCTACTTCCATCATTCTATCCATGTCATTTTTTCTTTCTTTAGTCCATGTACTGATAAGAAGAAGACGCCACATTTTATTTAATACTTCATATTGTTTTCTTGGTTAAAATTCTAATCACTCACGACCTGATATTACAAGAGGAAATCTTTTTACAAAAAAGAAGATGAGCGTAAACTCAAAGACCATGTACTAGTAACCATTACCAAACCAAGTTCTTCGTTCGGAGAAAACGTTAAATCTGCCTTCCTGCAATGTTTCGTAGCAAAACTCGATAATCCTGGAAGTCTTAAAGAAATCAAGGAAAAAAAACATCACGGTATGTACGGACATATATTGCAGGATCAAAACTTGAGAGGAACTCAAGAACATTGATAACAACGACAAAAATCCAAATTATGTCACTAGCATGGAATCGCGATATAAGCCTGCTTCAGCACATACCATCATCTCCCTTAAAACGAAGACTAACTCATCCGTGGCTGAAGGAGCCCTCTGGTCAAAATATCGAAGGACAACAAGCTTTTGTGCCTCTTACTACATCCTCATCGTCGCCTTTCTCAGAGATGGGAAAGACTGACATTTTCTTGTAGTTTTTGGAGAGCCACTTTGAGTGCATATACTTGGCTTTTCTCCATGGAGGGACATCAAGACCCTTCTCTTTAAGAGATTGTTTCGCAGCCAAGCATACAAGGGTAATTATCTTGTCAAGCCTCTCTTCGGTACCAACAAAGACGGGGGGGAGAATGTTCATCATTTCTTTGTATGTTTGAGTAGGTCTCACAACCTCAAACTGAGACCTGAACTCCATATCCACTATGAGTCTGGTTGGTTTGCCACTGTTCTTGTCCAGCATCATCACATCTATGTACTCATATTCTGCTGAAAACTGAAAAACTAACATAGAGTTTCAAAACAAAAATCATATGCATGAAAATCAATCATGGGTAACTGCTAAAAATTATAGGAAACATCACTCAAGAGAGGAAGATTGTACCTCTAGGGAAGCTAGCGACCCAACAAGTTTTACAAAGACAAGCTTCATAACCATCCGTTCTTAATCTCATAACCACCCGCTTTTTAAGACCATTTGGTTCTCCCATGTTTCTAATATACATCAAGACTTTGTCAAGAACCTGAGTCTCAAAATCTGCAGCCTCCAAAAAAATTTTCTGAAAGGGATGAATATAGCCGCAAGAACAAGTAATATAAGAACCTGACGGAAATTAAGTAGAAGACATTAATTGATATCACTAGGAACAGAAAATGAAAAGAAGGAAAGACGGAATACCTTTAACGCTGATACAGGATTGTCAGAGAGAACCTTGGAAGATACTTCTGAAGAGCTTGGCTCTGATTCTATATAGTCTGTGACCATTTGGGCCAGCTCTTCGTCTCCAATACTTACCATAATGATCTTCGCTAGGCTTCTTCTCCTGAGGGTGTTAAATAGAAGATACGTGCTAAATTAAGCAGATCTCCGAAGCAGTCAACTACTGTCATATGGAAGTTTGCGTCACAAGCCTTCCCTCTCAGCGGAATTACCACAAAAGAGCTGTGTTTTTGAGCTGTTTCTTTAAAGCAATCTGGTCTTTAGTAACAGTGATGTCACTTGGAAAACGAAAGATACATGTTGTCATTTTTCCGTCATCCACATTCATACACATTATGAACATCCCAAGGCGAATTAATGAGATATATAGGTGACGGTACCATTGGATTGGACCGTGTTATCTAATGTCATCATATGTACTTCCAGTTTCAGTCCACAATTCAATTTATCCTCCAAGTCCCGGGCCCTCACACGGTTTGTTACAAGGCAAGGTCTTAATCTTGCACTTAGTTGGCGTCGGGATGAAAGTTGATTTAGTTGACTAGGAGCATGGAGTCTTTAGTTTGATTGAAGCAAGTTTGTGATATTTTTGTGACAATGCTAAGGCTATGTTCGTATTGGTTGCCTAAGAAAGAAAGTTTCTAATGAACTAACAAAAGAAATTTGTTGCATGATCAACCTTTTGTTAAATAATACAACACCAATAATAGCACATTTGGACTCATTTTCACCCATTCTTAATAATCAGCGTTTCCAAAGGTCATCGTCAGTTCTTCTGTACTTCATTATCCTATCCCCCTTCCACTTTCTATTGAGGGAAAGAAGGTAAAACCACAAATTAGGATACATTTCTTTACAGTGACAAATTCCATTCTATATCTGTTTTGATTTTTTCCTGAAGTCCTTAAATATATGATTTTCAATTTCACTTAAGATCGAAAACATTAGTAGAGATGAAAAATACCTTCGTAAGTCTTTATAACTTTTCAATCTGGGAATACTATTATCATGAAATCTACCTAAAACTTTGTGAAAGACGTTTATGCAAAAATTTAATAAAAAATTTTCTAAATAAATATATTTTCGTTACACAACTATACTCAAGCTACTTAAACAAATATAAAGAGATCTTAACAATTATTTATAGTAACTTATTAGGCTTCTCTATTACAAGCTCAATAAATTAAATAACCAACTAACACTGATTAGATTTTTTTTTTCTGGACTTCAACTCATTTAATGAGATCATTTATTGAGCTTCTTTATTATCTTTAATTCAGATTAATTCAATTTTATTAACCATAATTTTACAAAAATCATAATTAGTAATTGTCTAATATGAAATTTGAAAATTCTAACATTCTCTCTTTGGACAAATATTGATTATAACGACTCTAATGACAATAAGAAACAGTAAAAGTAGCCAAGAAAATCAATGCAATAGCCAATCCATTTAAAACATTTGATCCAAAGATAATAAAAGTCTATCGTAAAGCTTTCGGTACTGAAAATTATCAAATGTATATGCTATATGCGACCAATGACGGAGGTATATGGAGCCCAGTGGTGCACTGGGCCCTCCAAGGTTTTTTAAAAACTTATTTTTAATATATATATATGTAGTTATTTAAGAGTCAGTGGTGTCCTAGGCCCCCCAAAATTTAAAAAAATTAATATTCGAACCTTCTTATATCAAATTTCTGGCTCCGTCACTATATGCGACGCAGATCTAATACAATCACATATCTAATACCTAACAGACATGAATGAGGAAATAGAATGTTGTAAACTATAATGATACTTGTTAAAGTCAATGTCAACATACTCTGTGCACAAGGCTCCTCGTTTTTCAAGGGTCAGAGGAGCGTCGTCAATATACACAACCTTCCCTTTGTAATCTTTACAAAGAGGTTGTTTCCGTGATTTGAATTTGTGACTTTATAGTCATAAACGAGCAACTTTTAACAGTTGTTCTAAGGCTCCCCCTCATGATACTTATATGATCTGAAATGTATCATTGTGTCATTTTTCCATCTTAATTTCTCTAAACTTAATGCTAACCTGCAATAGAGAAATTTGTTTTTCTCTAACTGAATCTAAACTGCATAAGAGAAAATCGTTATGAGATTAAACAATTATATCTCCTTGTGCCTTATAAATCTATAAATTTATCAAAGTATTTGTAAATGTCTTGAAGACATATGATTAAGGTCAATCTGTATACATGTCCAATAACTATTAAAATGCTTAAGATTAACACAAATCTTAAGACTTTCACCTATATTATGACAATGTATAATAAACTATATGATTGAGAACAAAATAATGATCATCAATATATATAAAAACGTACACTTATAATATATGAAATATTTATAATTGTATTAAGGAAAAATATAATTGTTGGACTCCGTTTTCGGAGCCCAACTTGGGAGTTATAAAAATGTAAGCGTAGTTGAAAACATTGATTTGTAAGTGAAATTTCTTTGGGAGCATTAGTGGATTCGCCTCGGCGAAAATATTGAAGTAGTTCTAAGGACCCTTCGAAGAAGTTCGCTGTGACCAACGTTTAGCTTCACCGCCGCAAAGGTCCAAGGAAAGGCCAACACACCCTTTAGGTCAAATACGCCGCAATCAATGTTTTGGCCTCAAGGTTGAGCGAATGGATCCTTCAGGACAAAACTTTTGCCACAGTGAACTTACCAAAAATCACAGAAAATTACCTTTTGGGATAAGTTCACCGCAGTCAAGTTTGGCTTCTCCATTGCGAAACCTTTAAACACAAACACCCAAACCTAACTATCAAACACCAATTATTTTTTGCACATACACTTCCAAAACCATATCTATACCTCAACCAAAAGATGTATACAAACATACACAAAAGGAACTTCTTCAAATCCTTAGTCTCTTAAGAATGAATTACGAAAACATGAAAAATTATAAGCAAACCTAAATATATTTCATTAATATCAAAAGATAAGAGTTTTACAAAACTTTAATGGACATTTCAAGCCACAATACAACATTTATCTCATAATCTAAAAATAAAAAGTATACTTGAACAAGTGAAACTTGAAAGGCGATTAAAGCCTTGTGTTTTTCCAAAAACTAACTCAAAAAGATGCAAGTTTGGAGTGACGCCTTGACTCTCGATCACTCAATCTCTTGATCATCACCTAGAGATGGGGACGAAATGAGAGTGAGCTTAAAAGTTCGTAGGTAACAAGCTTATAACTGAGAAACAAGTAAAACTATTGAAAATGTTCATTGCCATAGCATATTTGCATTTAATCTGTAACGCACATATTTCTCATATTCTTAACTTGTCAAGCAATTCATAAATGACATAAGCATGAACTCATAAAACTTGTCAACCAATCATAAACATATAAGCAATCAGAATAGTCTGGGTAGGTCCATATGGAAGTTCTTTTTAATCTCCTATAATAACAAAACTATCACAAAGCCACATAATAGTTTTGCGTAGTTCGTAAACATGAGGGAGTCCGTGAAGGAGCTTCATGCCACTAGCGGGCAGGTAAAAGAAACCTTTAACATGATCAACATGCAAATGACATAACAGAATGGACAACCATTAACCCACACTAACATGAATTTTATGACTTGCAAAATATTGCCCAAAGAGGCACATTTCGGAAACAAAATTCCCATAAACATGATATATTTTCAAATACCATTTCCATCTTCATTTCATAATTCATCAACAAAATTCAAGTACTAAACATGTAGCAATTTTTAAATCATACAGGAAGCAATAAATGCAATAATTATGAAGCAATTGAAAATTCATTAACTCTATTGATTTTGAAAAACATTTATGGCTCAGTAACTCAACTATAAACATATAACCCACCAAAATTCTTTGCTTAAAAACTTGCCCAAGTATACCTCTCCTCTTGCTCCTATTTCCCTTCTTGATTTCCTTTAACAATGGCAAAAAAATCCTATTTCAATAGGAATTCAATTGAAAAATTCCACAAAGCATATTCACTAAAATTTATTCTAGAATACTTAAGCCCATACATTTCCTAAGCTCCATAAACTAAAACCTTTCCATAAATCCAAAGGATTAAAATTAAACTTACCTTGAATCTTCACCAAATAATGAGATTATTGGCTCAAATGAAAACTCTTCTCTTCTTTTTCCTTTTTCCCTTTTTGCACAACCCCAAAATCTCTTTTTAAAACTAAGAAAAGATGGAACCCTAGCTCAAACTTCCTTCTTTTCTCTCCTCTCCACGATTTCTCTTCTTTCTCTTTTCAACTCGTGTTTTTCTTCTTCTTCTAAGAGCAAGACCACTCTTCTTCTTCCAATTATACCCTTAATGAGTATGCAATGTCCAATTTGCTCTTCCTTCAATGCCTTATAGTTTTAAAACTTAAGTGACTTGCAAAAATGCCCTTAAACACTCTTACTACTTTAATTCTAACATTTCTATTCTAAATTTTAATTTCAACTTATGCTAACTAAATTAATAATTAAATTCTAAGAAAATAAAATAAAATAATTCAATAAATAAATAAGTAGATAAAATAAAATGAAAGAAAAAAATTGGGTCCAATAATTCTCTCCCTTTAAAGAATTTCGTCCTCAAAATTCTTACTTAAGTCATTGAAAAGGTGTGGATACTTCTCCTTCATGGCCTCTAAGGGCTCCCATGTGGCCTCTTCTGTAGAATGATTTTTTCATAGGACTTTAAATAGTTGAACTGTTTTGTTCCTGAGGACCTTTTCCTTAGTGTCCAGAATTTCCACTAGAGTCTTCTCATAAGTCAGATCATCTCTCAACTAAACTTCAGTGGTCTGAATGATATGGGAGGGATCCGATCTATACCTCCTCAATGTGGAAACATGAAAGATATCATGTATTTGTAATAATTTTGATGGTAGCGCGAACCTATAGCCTAACAGTCCAATCCCCTCAACAATCTCGTAGGGACCCACATATCTTGGGCTCAACTTGCCCTTCTTGTCAAACCTCATGACCAAGGAGATTTCTTAAGAAAGACTTTCTCACCAACTTCATACTCCATTTCCTTTTAGTGTGCATCAGTATAACTATTCATTCTATTTTGAGTTGTTTTAAGCCTTTGCTTAATTAGATTGACGTTGTCAACTGTCATCTTAAGTAACTCTGGTCCTATTAATTTCCTTTCTCCTTCATACCAGCATCTAGGAGTTCTACATCTTCTTCCATACAGTGCTTCATAAGGAGTCGTTTGAATGCTCGAGTGGCACGAATTATTATAAGCAAATTTGACCAATGGCAAATGCTCGTCCCAAGCGCCTTTAAAATCTATCACACATGCCCTAAGCGTTCCTTTAAGGATTCAAATGGTCCTATCAGATTGGCCATCCGTTTGGGAATAAAAAGTAATGCTAAAATTTAACTTGGTCCATAGAGCTTCTTGCATACTTTACCAAAATCTCGAAGTGAACTGAAGATCTCTATCAGAAACTATAGAGTCCAGAATCCCATATAGTCTCACTACCTTATCAATATACTTCTTTACTAGCACGTGCTGAGAATCAGTCTGTTTAATTGCTAGGAAATGGGTTGACTTCGTTAAACGACAAAAATAACCCATATAGTATCATACTTCCTACTAGTTTTGGGCAAACCCATCAGAAAATTCATGGTTATCCTTTGCCACTTCCACTCAGGAATGAACAATGTCCTTAACTTGCTTGAAGGTACCTGGTATTCATCCTTGACTTACTGACATATTAAACAGTTACTTGCATATTCTGTTACATCCTTCTTCATGCCTTTCCACCATAAATGCTCTTTCAAATCTCTATACATCCTAGTGCTACCTGGGTGTATTGTATAAGACGCATTATATGCCTCATCGAGTATCTCATCTTTTACTTCCTTGACATTCAGAATACAAAGTCTATTTCCTACAACCATAAGTCCATCATCCCTCACCACCACTTCAGATTTTTTGTCATTCTTAATTTCTTTTCGAAGCTTATTCAATAATGCGTCTTGTGTTTGTAACTCCTTAACTTTCTCCTTAAGTATTGGTCTCACTTTGAAATTAGCAATAATGCAATTAGATTCTTTATGTTTCAATCTTATTCTAAGCTTAGCCATCTCTTTCAACAATGACAGATAAATTGTCTGAACATAGCCTATGGAGGATTTCCTACTCATGGCATTAACCACTACATTTGCCTTTCATGATATTCAATCAATAGGTCATAATCCTTAAGTAACTCTAACCATCTTCTCTGTCTCAAATTCAACTCTTTCTGGCTTACTAGGTACTAAACTTTTATGATTTGCAAAAATCATTGTCTGAACTCAATACAAACAATGTCCCAAAATTTTTAGGGCAAAAATTATTGTTACTAATTCTAGATCATGAGTCGGGTAATTCAGTTTATAAGGTTTTAGTTGCCGCGAGACGTGAGCTATTACCTTGTCTCCTTGCATCAACACATAACCCAAACCCTTTCTTGAAGCATCACTATAAACTGTATAACCTTCATCTCCCATAGGCAAAGCCAAAATTGAAACACTTGTTAATTTGTGTTTAAGCTCCTCAAAGCTCTTCTTACATTTATCACTCCAGATAAACTTCTAATTTTTCCTTAATAACTTGGTCATCAAAGCAGCTATCATAGAGAATCCTTCAACAAACCTCCTATAACATCCTGCCAGACCTAGAAAACTTCTCACTTCTGTTACTATCTTTGGTGCATGTCATTTCACCACTGCTTCAACTTTCTTCAGATCAATATATACCCCATCCTTCGAAATTATGTGCCTAAGGAATATCACCATGTGAAGCCAAAATTCACACTTACTGAATTTATCATAAAGCTCCTTCTCCCTTAACGTCTGCAACACTGTCTAGAAATGTTCCTTATGTTCTTCTTCACTCTTGGAATAAACCAAAATGTCATCTATAAACACTATGACAAATTGATCCAGATACTCTGTGAAAACCCTATTCATAAGATCCATAACTGCAGTTAGAGCATTGGTCAATCTGAATGGAATAACTAGGAACTCATAATGCTCATAACGTGTCCTAAAAGCTATCTTGTTTACATCAGATTCCCTGACTCTGAGCTGATGATAGATCAAATTTGGAAAAGACTCTTGCTCCCTGCAACTGATCAAACAGATCATCAATTCGTGGCAGAGGATACTTTTTCTTAATGGTTACTTTATTGAGTCTCCTATAGTAATGCATATGCACTATGTTCCATCCTTCATTTTAACAAATAGAACCGGCGCTCCCCATGGAGGCGAACTTGGCCTTATATACCCCTTCTCTAATAGTTTTTCCAATTGTTCCTTAAACTCCTTCAGTTCAGATGGAACCATTCTATTTGGCGGTACAGAGATAAGTGCGGTACCTGAAATTAGATCAATGGCAAACTTAGTTTCCCTCAATGTTGGCAAACCAGGTAAGTCTTTTAGAAACACGTCTGGAAATTTCCTCATAATCGGAAAATCTTCTAACTTCCTTTCATTCACATCAGTGTACAAAACGTGTGCCAAGAAGGCTTCACACCCTTTACTAATCATCTTGTCAGCTAGCAAAGTTGAAATAATTCTCAATGATGGTGTTCTTCTGTCTCCTCTAAAAGTCACCTTCTCACCCTTGTCAAGATCAAATTCTACGTCTTTGAGGCTATAATCTAACTTTGAATGATATTTTTTCATGGAATCCATTCCCAATATAACATTTAGTCCTTCAAATCTAAAGGCAGTAAGTTCACTACCAGTCTAGCACCATTAATAAAAAGCTCACAATTTCTACATGCTTGACTTATTATCACCTTCCTTCCTAAAGGAGTATTAACAATTAATGGACTATCCAATGGCACCAAATTAACACCATGTAATATCATGTTTATAGAAACAAAAGAATGCGTGGAATTGAAATCAATCAGTAAATATAATTCTGAATTAAATAATTGAGCCACACCTGTAACAACTTTAGGTGCGATTGCAGCTTTATCTCTAGTCGTGGCAGACACCCTTGCCTGTGTCGGACCCCTTGGCCTCCCTGAAGGAATAACCTTCCTTGCCACTCCAAAACTTCCGATCTCAATGATGGCCTGGTTCCTACTATTTCAACTCTCTTCGGAGCTTGCAACTGAGATCCCTCTTGCCTTGGTGTTTCGAGACAATCCCTGACCATGTGTCCCTTCTCTCCTTATCGGAAACATACTCCAAGTAATTTGAAGCACTCTCCTGTGTGAAACTTCCCACAATGTTCACATTGAGAGTTCGTGTACCTACTCCTCTCCATCATGCTATTGCCTCCCACGGTTGAGGCTTGCACTGAAGCTGCTTTTACTTGCTTGTCTTAGTAGAGTCGCTACTTCATGTTTCACTCTATGTGTGGAAACTCCTCATACTCCTCTCAGGCATTGGGGCACTCATTCCCTTCTTGGAAGATTGTTCCTAATTCTTCCTCTTCCTATTTACTTCATATTTTATGTTCTCTAGCCTCAGCTTGAAGTACAGTATTTAACAATAGCTGGTAGTCACAAAAGTTGTGGATCAATACTTTCTCCTTGATCCCCAAATGAAATCCTCCCTCAAACTTACGATACTTATCCCCCTCATTCGTAACAATGTTGGCCGCATACTGTGAAAGTTAGGTGAACTTCAACTCATATCCACTCATACTCATGTTTTTTTGTGTGAGATTCAAGAATTCTCTAGCCTTCTCTTGGACATAGACCCTCAAGAAGTACTTTTTCAAAAAAACTTCTAGAAAGTTCTTCCATGAAAGTACCGATGGTATGACTTGACTATGGGGCATTGATTCCTACCAATGAAGTGCGTCGCCTTGTAGCAAGCTAACTGTATAATCCAATTTCTCCTCATCAGAGCAATTCATCAAAAACAAGACTCACTCTGTCTTTCTCAACCATGATTCAGCCCCTTCAAGATTCGTAATCCCGGTAAAGTATACAACTCTATACTTGCGAAGCTTATCATACTATCCATTCCTCTCTACTGGAGCTTGCACTAGAAATTGCGATACTTAGCCCATGGCATACGTGAAAGCCTAAGAAAAGGCTTGAAAGAATCGTGGATCCATGGGGTTTACTTGGGGCATAGGAGGAGGAGGCGGTGACACTTCATGTTAAACATTAGATGCCTCAGAATCATAAGCAGTTTGTGTCACCACATCTTGCGGGACATAAGATTCATCCGTACTTTCATAGCGAGAGCAAGATCGAGTCCTAGCTCCTCTAGTTCTTTTTCGAGACGGTATAAGCACTCCTTCAATTTAAAACCATTTAAAAAGATTTAGTTCATGCTTCAAGTAAAACAATTTCAAATCATGTAAAATAATGCAGAAACAATGCATGTTGTTCATTTAAAACAATGCATGTTCATTTCATAAATTTAAAACTACCCATTTAATGCCTAAGATACTCCTAAACCTAGTCGCTTTGTTACCATAAGATGTTGGACTCTGTTTTTGGAGCCTAACTCGGGAGTCATAAAATCTTAAGCATAGTTGAAAATATTGGACTTGTAAGTGAAATTTCTTTAGGACCATTGGTGGGTTCGCCGCGGCAAAAATATGGAAGTAGTTCCAAGGAACCTTTGGCAGAAGTTTGCCGCGGCGAAGGTCCAGGGAAAGACCAACGTACCCCTCAGGTCAAATATGCCGCGACCAACATTTTGGTTTCACTACAGCGAAAGCTTAAGGTCGAGCAAACAGACCCTTTGGGACAATTGTGCCGTGGCGAACTGAACGAAAATCACAGAAAACTACCTTTCGGGAAAGGTTCACAGTGACCAAGTCTGGCTTTGCCGCAGCGAAACCTTCGAACCCAGACACCCAAACCCAACTATCAAACACCATTTTTTTTTTTGCACATACACTTCCAAAACCACTTCTACACCTCAACCAAAAGATGTATACAAACATACACAAAAGAAACTTCTTCAAATCCTTAGTCTCTTAAGAATGAATTGCGAAAACATGAAAAATCATAAACAAACCTAAATATATTTCATTAATATCAAAAGACAAGAGTTTTACAAAACTTTAATGGTCATTTCAAGCCACAATACAACATTTGTCTCATAATCCAAAAATACAAAGTATACTTGAACAAGTGAAACTTGAAAGGCGACTAAAGCCTTATGTTTTTCAAAAACTAACTCAAAATGTAAAAAGATGCAAATTTAGAGTGATGCCTTGACTCTCGATCACTCGATCTCTTACTCATCATTGGAGATGAGGATGGAATGGGGGTGAGCTTAAAAGCTCGTGGGTAACAAGCTTATAATCGAGAAACAAGCAAAACCATTGAAAATATTCATTGCTATAGGACATTTGCATTTAATCCGTAAAACATATATTTCTCATATTCTCAACTTGTCAAGCAATTCATAACAACAAAATCATGAATTCATCAAACTTTTCAACTGATCATAAACACATAAGCAATTAGAATGGTTTAGGTAGGTCCATGTGGGAGTTCTTACGAATCTCCTATAATAACAGAACATACTATCACAAAGTCACATAAAGGTTTTGCGTAGTTTGTAAACATGAGGGAGTCCGTGAAGGAGTTCTATACCATTAGCGGGCAGATGGGAGAATTTTTTAACATGGTCAACGTGCTCGTGACATAACAGAATGGACCACCGCTAACCCACACAAACATGAATTTAATGACTTGCAAAATATTGCCCAAAAAGGCACATTTCGAAAACAAAATTCCCATAAGTATGATATATTTTCAAATACCATTTCCATCTTCATTTCATAATTCATCAACAAAATTCAAGTAACAAGCATGTAGCAATTCTTAAATCATATAAGAAGCAATAAATGCAACATTTATGAAGTAATTGAAAATTTATGTAACTCTATTGATTTTGAAAAATGTTTATGGCTCATTAACTCAATTATAAACATGTGACCCACCAAAATTCCTTACTTAAAAACTTGCCCAAATGTGCCTCTCCTCTTTCTCTTCTTGCCCTTCTTGATTCCTTTAATAATGGCAAAAAATCCCATTTCAATAGGAATTCAATTGAAAAATCTCACAAAGCATATTCACTAAAATTTATTCTAGAATACTTAAACCCGTACATTTCCTAAGCTCCAAGAACCAAAACCTTTCCATAAATCCAAAGGATTAAAATTAAACTTACCTTGAATCTTCACCAAATAATGAGTTAATTGGCTCAAATGAAAGCTCTTCTCTTCCTCTTTCTTTTTTCCTTCTTGCACAACCCTAAAATCTCTCTTAAAAACTAAGAAAAGATGAAACCCTAGCTTAAACTTCCTTCTTTTCTCTCCTCTCCACGATCTCTCTTCTTTCTCTCTTCAACTCATGTTTTTCTTCTTCCTCTAAGAGCAAGACTACTCTTCTTCTTTCAATTCTACCCTTAATGAGTGTGCAATGTCCAATTTGCCATTCCTTCAATGCCTCATGATTTTTAAACTTAAGTGACTTGCGAAAAATGTCCTTAAACACCCTTACTACTTTAATTCTAACATTTCTATTCTAAATTTTAATTTCTACTCATGCTAACAAAATTAATGAATAAATTCTAAGAAAATAAAATAAAATAATTCAATAACTAAAATAAAATGAAATGAAAGAAAATAATTTGGTGTCCAACAATAATGATATCTAACTAATAGTATCTAAGGACCTTAATAAACGCACATTATATACTAATATCTAAAAAATAACTAAACAAAGTCCTTTAGTTAGCAAATCAGCCAACATGTCCTTAATCTCGATACGCTTCACCTCAATGTCACCCTTCTACACTTATTCCTTTATGGTCAAATATTTGACCTTTAAATATTTAGACCCTGTAATGTCCTTATTGTTGTTACTAAACAACACAGTAGAAAAATTATAACAATATAAGCAAATGGGTCTAGCAATTGAATCAGCCACAAAAACTTATAAATTAGGTTTTTAAGACAAACTACCTATGAAGTAGCCTCATAGCATGTTATAAACTCTACATGCATAGTTGAAGAAGTTACTAATGTCTACTTGATACTCTTTCACGAAACAACACCATCTGCTAGCATAAAAAATATACCTTAATGTAGACTTCCTATCATCTAGACATATAGCAAAATCTAAATATGTATAGCCAATAGTGTCCAAATTGTTGATTTCATATATATCAACATATAATCCTTAGTTTCTTTAATATATCTCAGAACTCGTTTAACTACATTCTAGTGGTCTGTTCCTAGGTTAGCTAGATACCTACCCAACAGTCTAACAATGAATGTGATGTTCGATCTAGTGCATATCTGAGAAAGCAATCTTAACATTTATCTAATATAGCTCCTTATCATAATGAGCTACAATTGTTATGATCACTTTAAATGCATCCTTGGAGGATACTAGAGAAAAGGTGACATTAAAATCAATTTCTTCTTTTTAAGTGAACCCTCTAGTCAACTTTATCCCAGGAGTCCTACTTGGTCTTATAAATCCATTTACAACTGACAGACTTACATTTATGAGGTATATCCATAAGCTCTTATACCTAATCATGCTTTATGGATTGCATCTTGTTCCTTACAACATCCTACCACAAATTTTCATGTGGTCCAAAAATAGCTTCTATAAAAGTAATTAGATCAACTACTTATTCAATGTCATTGTCTTGTTCACCCAAATAGACTACGCATTTAGATGATATTACAAGTCTTTTGACTCAAGTGGATCTTCTTAACTAAACTGGTCAGTATGTTCATGTACCTCAAGAATCTCAGTATGTACACATATGGGTTCTTGTTCTTGTATTGATATGGTACTGACCTGGATCCACTCGTTTTGACTAAATGAGTGATATATAGGATGTAACTATAATATTCACCCTTCTATCATGTAAAAGATAGGAGGGACCATGTAATATCCCGGTTCCATACAAAGGATTAGAACCCTAAATGTTGGACCCCGAACCTTGGAGTGAAATTTAGAAATAAAAAATGAAATCAAATGAGTGTTTTATATGAAGTTTATGTTATAGATGATTATGCTATTGGAGTATGAATCATGATTTGATATGTAAGAGTATGAAAGAGCGAGAGTTTATTGAATGACAAGATGCTACGGAATGTAAGAAAACATATGAATTGAGGTTGAGATAGGGATAAATGTCAAACGATAGTTGAATTGTCTTAAATGATGTGCAATGTAAGGAAGTGAAGTTAGGATGATTGTTAAATGTATATGCTGACTTAAGGGAAAATTAGAGAATGATTGAAATAGATTTGGCCAAAGTTGCCTTCTTTGAAGTTGTAGTTTGTTATGCCATGTTTTCAACGAGACTAAGAATGTAAGATTTTGATATCGGAGTTAAGAGTTATAGTTGATCCAAGTTATGATGTT
>JANZLF010000002.1:8881532-8895315 GCA_026546835.1 Erythroxylum foetidum
GTTGACATGGCAAAACTTTTCACTCGAAATAAAACTGTGGAAAACTGGAAGCGTTTATATTAAAAAGAAAACGAAGGGAGTAGGAAGGGAAAATGAAAGAGAGGAACCATCAGAAACCAAAATCAATCCCCATTAGCGATTATGCTGTACGGTCCGCATCATGGTTGGGCATAAAACTAAACCCGCATCACTTGGTTCCTCTTCGCTTCGTAAATTTATTCACCATTGAAAACACACAAAGAAAAAGAGGAGGAGAGGGGAGGGGAGGGGAGGGGAGGCTCAGATCTGAAATGGGTAAGTGAGAATTATCAGCACATACATATATATAGATACTAAGAGTGGTGCATGACTTTCTCCATTTCCTCATCACTGCCTCCACCTCCTACAAAAATACTTAATACCCAACCTCAAAACATATTTTCAGTCGGCCGATGACGCTGCTCTTTAGGAATGTATGTGCATATATATAGAGTTAACAGAGAGAAAGCGCGCACGCAGCAATCACAATTCACAAAACCCTAATCCGACACCTTTTGGGCGTAATTTTCTACTCCCTATGAGCCCATGCAAATTGGGGCCTCTAGCCCATTTAAAGTCTCCTCCTTAAGCATGCTAAATTCCAGTCAATCATGCATGACTATCCTCAATTACCATATGCGTATCTTGCTTAAATTTCATAATGTTATATATATATATATATATATATAGATGTATGTATGGATAGCATAAAATTCTTAGTACGCATGACAAGGCCTGCATATGAGCGGATATGGTGTCTTCTTGTGTTAGTACCCTAAGGCCTAACTGCAAAAACAATGAAGACAGGCGGTCAGATCAGAGACATTGGGATCCCCATCCAACTGATCTGTGCATTACCAGAAATAATGTCTACATCACCCTATTCTTTGATTCTTTCACAACTTCTTGTTATATCCAATGCCGACTTAGTTGCTAATTAGCTCATAAAACTACCACGAACTAGTGGATTACATTAACCATTTTCAGTTCCATTTTCTCCTCCACACAAAATCTTGTTCCATTACCCATGACAAGTTTTATTTCATCTGATTTAGATTCCCAGTCTATAAGATATGCGCACACCATTTCTGAGGCAGGCAGACTCGTCCCTTCAGCAAGCAAATGGAACTCAATACAACTTGACTTCAACCTCGTTCGTCAGCCAAACAATAATTATTTTTCAAGCTCCTCTCAGTATTCTAAATCGTACGACTATGAACTTGTCATTACTGATAAAAAGTGCTTCAAGCGCTTTGTGTACATTTCAGTCACCATAGTGTTGGCTATCTTAGCAATTGCTCTATTATTACACTTTTTGCCCCAGAGCCGCAGGCACTCTTCATCTTCAAGGAATCTTACACTAGCATTAAGCCAAGCGCTGATGTTCTTTGATGCACAAAAGTGTATGATTCTATGCCATGTTTTATTCCAAGTGAATTTGGATTTGGTCCTTTTAAATCACACCATAAATTCTTTTTGCAGCCGGGAATTTTCCAAGCAGTACTCCAGTGAGATTTCGAGGAAATTCAGGTTTGCAGGATGGGAATTTGAGCAGTCCTGCTGCTGACCTTGTGGGCGGATTTTATGATTCTGGAAATAACATGAAGTTCAGTTTTACCTCAGCATACACAGTAACTCTCTTGAGTTGGAGTGTGATTGAATATCATGAAAAATATGCTGAAATAGGTGAACTTGATCATGTCAAGGACATTATTAGATGGGGTAGTGATTACTTGCTAAAGGTCTTCCCTCACAATTCAACTTTAGTTCCCATTCCACTGTACTCTCAGGCAAGACACATCATAAACTCTCCATCATGATCAGTGTCTCATCTATTACATGGAGACTTCAAAAGAAAACCTTCCTTTCTGATTTCAGGTTGGAACTGGTGGCAATGACACCGAACCATATAATGATATGAGCTGTTGGCAAAGGCCTGAACACATGGAATATCCAAGACCTGTATCCACTTGCGACAGTACAGCTTCCGATCTTGCGGGAGAGATTATGGCAGCTTTATCATCGGCGTCGATAGTGTTCAAAGATGATGCTGATTATTCTGGTACATTAATAAGGGCAGCAGAGAAGTTATTTGGGCTTGCAACTAAAAATGACACCGGTCACATGCAAGGACCTTATACTGCAGTTGAAAACTGTGGTGGGAAGGCAAGAAAGTTCTATAACTCATCAGGCTTTATGGATGAGCTGGTGTGGGGAGGAACCTGGTTGTTCTTTGCCACTGGAAATACGTCCTATCTAGGATATGCTACAGGGAACTTTAGTGCTGCAGAAGCAGTGGAAAGGTTATCAGAAAGAGGAATTTTCTATTGGAATAACAAGCTTCCAGCTACTGCGGTACTATTGAAAAAATTTGCCTATTTTCACAAAAGAGATTAATTTCCGTAAGCAATTCTTTTTACGATAATTTTGAGAACGCTCTGCAGGTTTTGCTTGCAAGACTTCGATCCTTTCGTGATCTTGGCTTTCCTTATGAGCCTGGTTTCAAATCTTCAACAAACATGGCCAACTCACTTGTGTGTTCTTATGCTTCTGACGGAGTCTTCAACAGAACTCCAGGTGTGTGTGTGTATATATATATATATATGCATGTAACCAGGCAAAGCAAATAGTATGAGAACAAATGCTGCTTAGCAACATTGCGCAGACATTTCTTATTCATGGTCTCATGGATGTACTCTCAAATTTTGATTGACATAGGTGGATTGATCCTGTCGGACCCTGGTCATGGTGAATCTCTCCAGTTTGCTGCAACGGCATCATTTTTTAGTAAATTGTACAGTGACTATCTTCAACTTCTAGGAAGTACTGAAGTAAGTTGCGGCAGTGACAGCTTGTCACTGGAAAGTATGAGGAAGTTCTCCAGGTCTCAGGCAAGCATTTCTTCTTTCAAAAGAAATGCGAAAGTTGAATATTTCAGGTTCTAGAAATGCAAATGTTCTTAAACGTTGTAATTTCTTATCAGGTTAGATACATATTAGGAGATAATCCTATGAAGATGAGTTACATGGTTGGATTTGGAAACAAGTATCCAACCCATGTTCACCACAGAGCTGCCTCGATCCCTTGGGACGGAAGATATTACTCTTGTGAAGCTGGGCAAGGCTGGTTATCTTCTAAAGATCCAAATCCCAACATTCTTTATGGAGCAATGGTTGCAGGCCCTGACCAGTTTGACAATTTCTTAGATGAAAGGGAACAGCCATGGTTCACTGAGCCAACCATAGCGAGCAATGCAGGTCTGGTGGCAGCACTTATTGCGCTTCATGATCCACCTCGCAAGTCTAAACCAAATGGAATATCGGTGGGGATAGACTTGGACAACATCTTTGAAAAGATTCATTAAGCATCTGTAGATCTTTTAAAATCCTGTTTATTATCAACCGTCCTGCAATGAAAGAAGTAACAAGTAAAGGATTTTAAGATCACCAGTGGTGCACGGGAGATGGGTGATCGTTTGAGCGTTTGGAGCAGACTTTTTCAGGATAAATCTTCTCTGACTTCACTTTGGAATTATGATTTATTTTCCAAGAAATGGAAAAAAAAAAAAAGCAAAAGGAAGTGCATGAAAGTTTGTCAGTGCATGGTTTGTTTATCCCATCTTTCTTAAATTTTGACATGCGAATGGTAGTTTCAGGAAATCATTTTTTGGAGCATATTGATTTGGAGATATATCAAAATAGGAAAATCTGTGTTTTGTTAGGGTGACATACAAAGATCACATGTTAGAAGACCATTTAAAGATTGCGACAAACTTAACCTCAAGATTTCTCGGGGCCTGTGAAGATTGAAGAATGTTGTTGCTGTTCGCCATGAGCAAAAAGAAACAAAATGCATTGATACAAGTTATGAAGATGTATTCTAAGCTGTCGACTTTAACTGAATGTTTTTCTATACAACAGATGTTTCTGAGTACAAGAAAGAAACTCTAGGCTGCATCACAAGCGATATTACATAGACCTTGTGCAGTTGTACACAAAACTCGTTTCTTACATGAGGCAGAAAACTAATGTCTTAAAGCTGAGTAAGCTTTTCCCTTTGTAAAGTTTTTTCCTTTCACTTTCTTCATTTTCTCCTCAGGTGGACTTTAATCTATCCAAACCGTATGATCTCTGAAATAAAATTAGCACCAACCAATTCATATTCAACCAATATATAGCAAAAAGGTGATCAGTAACATGCATGTACTATTACAAACATGAACTTGGCCTCACCATAGCAGAGTGAATCTCCTCTAGGATAGGCATGAGTAATGAGATGAAGGTCTGCATATCATCGTTAAGGGTTGCACAGTGTTCTTCTGTCGACATGAGGAGACTCAGGAAGGTTTTGCAGTCAGGAACTAATTTAAGACCCACCTGCAATCACTATTTGTGAATTTAATATTCAACAAACATTCAAGTTTCTACATGTATGAGTAGGATCAACTTAAGTTGCATACTTATTTTCAGAAAGTCAATTGCCAAGTGATGAACTTATTTTCAGAAAGTCAATTGCTAAGTGACGTACTTCTTAGATGACCTGATTTCAACAAGCTTATTGACAGCAATTTTATGTCTTCTTATGCATTTTGTTCGAAGAACTCGGAGCAATTGATAAACCAAGAAGAAAGAGAAAAACAGGGTGATTACTCTGAAGGCAGCTGATGAAATCCATCCATGCCATGGCTTTAAAGTCATGTTGTAAGCTTCTTCCACAGCTTGCTCCATGCTTTGAACAGGATCCTTCACCATTCTTTCCAACAAAGCAACCGTAAAATCCAAAGATCTACAGAGCAAATATATAGTTAACTTGATATAAATAACATAAAACCAGGTGATCCTGAATGATGAATAACTAATAGTGATCATGGTTGACAGCCAGGTGCTTGTAAAATACCAGTCAACATGTCTTCAATTCTATCGTTGAACGACTCACATGTTAGAATTTTGGGAAGGATCAATTTACTCAGATTGTTCTGTCTCAGTCGTAATAGTAAGAACCAATGTGCATAATGAACCAGTGTTCTTTGTTTGTAGGTTGAATATACTTCACAAGAAAGAAAGAATTCAGGCCACGTTGGTCTTTTGATAGTAAAAGACGTAACATCATCGTAGAAACCAATAATTGGAAAAGGCCAAGACTTTTTCATCATTATCCGTCGTTGAATAAGCGAGTTATTGTCATCTACAGTAGCTACATTATTTAGATCACTAATTCTTCATTGTAAGTGATGTTAGCTCATCCATCCTCCTATGTTACAAGTTGGATTGCTGAGATATAAGATAAGGGAATAGATAGGATCAAAGTTACCAATAGTTCTAGAAGATGATAGTCCCCTACGTTCTTCACTTACCTGGTAAGCCAAACTATGGCTTTACTACAGCTGTTGCCCTTTCTGGTATTGCCTTCAACCATCTCTTTCTTCAAAATCTCGACCATATTCGCATATATTGAAGAATCAGAGTCACAGAGCACCTCCAATCTCTGTAAATTAAAGAAAACAATTATAAGCCAAAGAGAAAACGGAGAGGGGGTTAAGGAGAAAGAACTAAAGTCAGATGGGGACCAAAATAGCCATAATCTGATAAGTGTTACGAAGCTTAAGAACGCCGGTTTGTAAAAATATCATGGGGGCATTTTTATTCATGACAGAGCTTGAAGGCCATTGCCATGGAGATATTTAAGAAAAGGAAAAGTAAGACACTTCTACTGCTCCTAAATTTCGTTAATTTACCTGTATATTCTGATCAATGTCTTGCCTCAAAACTGCCATTGTTGGGCCTATCTTATCTTCACCGGGACAAAAGCAAAGTAATAGAGAGTCAAACTAATGCTCTAACTGAAACAGTGAGAGTTCATGAGACCAGAATAAAATTTACCTAGAACTTGAATGACCAAGCTGCAAACATGCAAAAAGGGCCTAGTTGGTATATGAGCAGCATCAGAATTACCAGCAGGTTTCAGCTTCACCAAAGAGAGCTCGTCAACGGCAGACTTTAACTCTGATCCTTTCTCCATATGATCTCTTCTCCTTTTCATTGTAGGGGAATCTTGCGTTCCTACTACAATTTATAGGTCAACGCAGGGTATCTGAGAAACAATAGATGTTAATAAAAGAACAAAACTTCCCAATCTAGGCTTGTGTTTGAGATTCTGCGCTTATCTTTCGAGTGACACTGGAAAACTAGAATTGTTTTCTCCTAAGAATTTCTGATTGGGAAACATGTCAGTTTCAGTAGTTTGAGCTCCAGCTTCATAATTTAAGCCAAATAGTTACATTATCCTTTCCCTACAACCATTGATGACGAGATCTGGTTGACATTCGGGTAATTTATCTCCTACCATCTCACCTCAACTATTATTCAAAGATGTAATCTTGCGTGAGCACAATTAATCTCAGCCATCCGTTATATTTTATTCTCCTCTGGGTCTTCATATTTTCCTGCTGGGCAATACTTATCTTAAGTGCTGGACGGGGTTAATAGTTCAAAGAGAGTTTGCAGCAGCTTATCATCAGTGAAGTCACGGATTGTGTAGCAATAATTGAAGGTTTTGGCTGCATACTGAAGTGGGATAATTTAACGATAACTATCTGATAGATCCTCTCTTTACTTGACAAAAACTGAATGCTTGTTAAGATTCAGTTATACAACCACGAAACAGGGATGGATCTTTATCCAACGAACAAACAGAAAGTCATACACCAAATCCTTAGAACCAAATTTCCCCTGTTTTTGTCTTAACGAAATTACTATTCAGCATCTTACGGTTGGGTTAACTTGGTTGGCTGAAATAGGATTTCAAGTTCAATTTTGTGAGTAATGGAACCCAGTTCCTGGGATGTTTAGACTTACGAAAATTGATAAAAGATATAACGAAGTTCATTAAAGGTTTAAGACCTGGACTTACCCGTGATTTCGTTTAGTTTTTAAAATATTCTTATGTATTAAACACATACATATATATAAATATATAAGAAAATTATCTGATATATAGATAAATATAGGATCTCTAAAAAAAATATGCATCATATATTAATCAAATCACTTAGATTTGATTGTAATCCAACAAAAATTATTCGTTTAGTATTTTGTATACTTTTCTAAACATTATCATCTAACTCTTTTGAATGAAAATCATCTCATGTTTATAAAATGTCAATATGTTAATTGATTATTAACAATTAACAATTGAAAGGTATCATCTCAAACACAATGGTTATTTCCTTTCATTATCATCTCTCATTCACATTTGATGAGTTTTGGTAATAGGATTTCTACATGTTCTCATATTTGTCCAATAACCTATGCGACTAGCATAAGACGATAGCTCATGGTCATATGTCTATTAAGAATATATGACCTCTCAATTAATGAATTGATCATTAAGTAGATTTTGTATGCTATACTTTCTGTCATTTCTCACATTTAATCTCCTTTGATCTCATTTATTTAATTGTGTTATGAATGTATTCGATTCCCTTACTAAGAGTTGGCAACCAACTTTGAAAGCATAATTTTTCTATTATGAGTCATCAATCAAAATGACCTTCCTCTATTGTAAATTCTCTTGAATTGAAATTAATATGCTTTCCTAGAATTATCCCATATGATCACATTAAACATAATCTTTTAGTACATTCTAAAATAGCAAACCTTAAATTTAATTCTTAAGAATTAAACAATGGTTATAAGAGTATGTTAAGAGGTTCACTTAAACTCTAAGCTCTCACATAATGTAAGTTGGGATCTTTTGATTTACACTAAATCATTAATCTCTCTTATGGTTGTTTCTGCACACACGGTAAGAGTTAGTTTATACTAATTTAGAGCATATGGCTTTTATAAACACAATATCATACAAATGTTGGTTCATACATACTTAATGTATAACTTAAGTTCACTTGTCTGCTTTTAATTTTATCTTTCCGAACTTTCATATGGTAACTTAAGACAAATATGTTGACCATATGATCCCTCCAAACCAATTTCGTTTTGATTTATCATCTAAGTTGGCATTCATGATTTAAGTTTCTTGCCTTAGCTTTTAATTAGCACCTTTATAATAAACCTAAAACATGTCTCTTCTCCAATCATCACAAATATTGAAGTCGATTGCTTGCGTGAGAAGGTTAATCTTTTATCTATCCAACATACTCTTTGATTCATACGAAAAATATGTTATATAAAGTAAATATATTTCATGGTTAAGTATTAAACAATGTTTATTACTTAATAAACAATGTCCACTTATATGTATCTATACATGAAAATACATTAAATGAATATACATGGAGATATGTTAATCAATTACATTTAAATATCTACTAATCTTAGGGATTTTATAGTGCCAATATATATATCTCAGGAAATTGGTTTTGTCATTAGCCTGCCACCATATTTTGTGTAGATATATACTTCATATTCACTTCTCCTCATGCAACTATATCTTTCACGTAATTGTACTTAGTATCTATAGGCTTAATTTCACAAATAAATTTAGGGTCTTTTGTATAAGTGATTACTGATTGACTGACATAATTGATTTTTACATGGATCAATCTCGCTTTAAGTGACACCTAAACTAAACAAGAATCGTCTATGCTATATGGCTTCTCATATTGTTGCTGAAAATGCTATATATTCAACTTTCATTGTGGATAAAGCGATATATGATTGTTTTGTACTTTTCTATGATATAGCACCATTGTTACATAAGAAAACAAATCCAGAGGTAGATTTTCTCTCATATAAATTTCTTCCCTGGCCTGAATATGTATACCTTTGTATACATAGGTGGTTGCTTTGATAATATAATGCATAATCAACATTACCTTTTAGATACCTCAATATTCTTTTTACTGCTTTCCAATGTACTTGTCTTAGATTGAATTGATATCTACTCACTATTCCAACAATGTAACAAATATCTGGTCGGGTACACATCATGCATATATGAGACTTATAACTACACTAGAATAGGAAATTTTCTTCATTTGTTTCCTTTCTTATGGTGTAGTTGGACAAAACTTCTTGCTGAGACCTTCATCTTTAGTAATAGGATTATTTATTATTTTGCAATCCTACATACATAATCCTTCAAAAATCTTTTGAATATAAGTTGCTAAAGAAAATGATAGTAATCGCTTTAAATGATCTCTTGAAATCTTAAGCAGCTTCACCCATGACTTTTATCTTAAATTTAGATGACAACCTATCTTTAACTTGCTTATCAAACTCACATTCATTACAAGTAATTAAAATGTCATCCATATATAAAGATAAAATCACAAATTTATCATTAGATCTCTTAGTATATATATAGTGGTCTTCATTAAACTTATAAAAATTATATGAAATGATTACATTATGAAAACGAATATATCACCACAAAGAAGATTACTTCAAACTATGAATCGATTTCAATAATCATCACAGTTCCTTTTATTGACCTAACTTAATGAAACCTATAGGTTATTCCATATAGGTTTTTTCTTGTAATGCTCTATTTAAAAACGTAGTATCTACATCTGTTTGATATAATTGAAGATCAAAATTGGCTATTATAGCCAATATTAAGTGATTTGAAGTAAACCTAACAATAGGTGAAAATTTCGTTATAATCGATTCTCTTCTATTGTATATGTCCTTTTTCCACAATGCATGTTTTATATCTTTCGATATGGCCATCAATATTTCAATTTATTTGAGAACTTATTTGTTCCTAATAGCTTTTGCCATTAGGGAGCTCAACCAGGTCCTATACTTGATTTGAGCTTAAAGAATTCATTTATTCTTTCATTGCTTCATCCATTCTTCTTTAGTAGGACCATTAAGAGCATCGCGTACATTTCTTGACTCATCATCTTCTTGTGGGATAATCATGTGAATTTCTCTTTCTATTTTAAAATGACGTCAGGGAATCTACTACGATTACTTCAGCGTAAACATGGTTCATGAGAAACAAATTCATCAACATTTGGATTAGTCCCACTCGAACCAAATATGATAGATAAACTTTCAGTGGGTTGTAATCTTAATTGTCCTTTAATTAATTTTTCAAGTTCTATAGTACTCCTACTCAAATAAAGTCCTTATTTATGATTCCCAATAATGGAATCATTTTGATCAAGAGTTTCATATAAAAATAGGTCTTTTCACCTAACTTTTGAAAGTCATTCTCTTAAAACATGACTTCTTGCAATTCAAATTCAGTTAATCCTTCATTACCTTATTTATCTATAAGCACATATCCTTTTAAGTTTTTAGAGTAAGTAATAAGATACTTTTCTTCCTTATTAGGCTTAATTTCTCATATTTATGAGAGATATTATGAATGCCAGTAGCATATCTCTGTAGTCTTATATATTCCATGTTAGGTTTTCTTTTTATCTACATCTCATACAAAGTGTTCGTATCTGATTTTATTGGCACTCGATTAAGTACATAAATGGTTGAAAGCAACATATCACCCCAATAAGTGATTGTTAGATTTGTTTATGCCATCATAGACTTTCGCATTTCCAGTAGCATTTTATTACGTTTTTCCGCAATGCCATTTTGTTGTAAGGTTAGAGGAATAATTAGTTATCTTTCTATTCCTTTTTCATTACAAAACATCTTGAACTTATCAGATAACTATTCTTATCATTACTTAGTTTTTAATGATTTTATTATCTTGTCTAATTGATTCTCTACCAAATTCATATACTTTATGAAATAATTTAATACTTTTGATTTGTGACAAATCAAATAGACATAACCATACCAAGTATAGTCAAGTAAAAAATTTATGGAGTATATAGCCTCATATTGTTCCCTTACATTCAGTAGACTACATATGTCTAAATGAATCAATTGCAAAAGATAGGAAGCTTATGTTCCCTTTCTAATGGTCTTTACGCCATTTTACTAGGCAAACAATGTCTGCAAATAGGTAAATCTAGTTAATATAAACAAGGTTTTAAAAATCGGACTGGACCGACTGGTTCGATCAAAAACAGTCTGAACTAGCCAATTGTCCGGTTCGATTTCAATTAATATTTTTTTTGTATAAAAACAAACCAGTTTATTAGAGAATCGGTCGGTTTTTAGCTAACTGATCGAACCAGTTAATCAATTGTCAAGTCACATTCTAATAAAACCACTCCTCATAATAGCCATCGAAAAACCCACAAAACCTATTTTGCATAGGTCTCTTCTTTTGCATACACAGAAGACAAAGGATTACGAACAGAAACAGGTGGACAATCTCGAAACACTAGGATTCATTGTTGTGGGACATAAGAGCAGAGGAGCAAAGCGAAGTCATGAGGTTGTTTATGAAGATTAAGGTTTCAACGCATTTGGCTGCCAAAGAGACAATGAATCAAATGTGGCAAGTGGGGCCCAGTGTTGATGACAAGGGTGTTCTGACCATTCATGACTTAAATGGGGCCAATAGGAATGCTAAGGGAAGCTTGGATTTGAAATCTGGATAGAGCACCGGTAACGATGGTGTGGACTCCAGGACTAAGAAGAAAAATGTGAGTTTGATTGATATTATTACAAACTTATTTAGTTAGAAAGTTCATGTTTGACGATTTATGTCTATATCAGATTCATGGGGTACTAAATGTTGTGAGCTAGGGAATTCTGTTCCCAATCGGGATTATAATCAATCAATCTCAGGACATTTGAATCCGCAGATCCAATGTAATTTTATTTGCATGTCACGTGCCAAGACTCTGCCTATGGCCTCGATGTTGTTGGATGGGCAACTAGTATCAAACTAGGTAGTGAATCCAAAGGGATTAAATATTCTACTCATTGCAACATTGGAATCACCCTTTTCGCTACCACTACACTCCAAGCTTAAACACCCAAATCTCTTACCACTATGTGGATACTGCATTGTAGCTAATGAGTACATTTCAAAGTATCACGAATGCCCAAAATTCGTAATTATACCTACAACTACTACTATTGTGTATGATTTGGACCAAAAAAGCGTCGAGGAAAGTAGAGCAGAATGTGCTCATCTTTGATTTAGGTGGAGGAACTTTTGATGCTTATCTATTGATGATTAAGGAGGAGATCTTTTTAGGTCAAAGCCACAGCTGGTGACATTCATCTTGGTGTTGAGGACTTCGATAACAAGCTTGTGAATCATTTTGTTGCAAAGTTTAGGAGGAAGAAAAAATTCGAGATTTAATGAATGGAGTGAAATGGTGATTTAGTTGTCAAGTTGCTATAGAGTTCCAATTTGTACTGTAGATAAGGGGATAAGGATAAGGCAGTAATTAGTTTTTGTGCAACAATTAGAAATACTTGGTTTAATTTTTCTATAATATTTAGAACTCTATTTCATATTAATTTCTGTAATATTTAGAACTCTATTTCATATCAATTTTTATTTTTGATAGTTGGGTTATATATACTCTTTTAACTATTCAATTTATTGATCTAAAATACCAAATTGAAAAATAGCAATATTTCAGTTTGGCTATTTGAAGTGGAGTAATTGCTGGATCAAAGTTTAATAAGTGAGTAACATCTGTTGGTCTTTTGTGTATCCATTCTGCTGCTGTTGGTCTTCTTTATTACAATTGATAATGAGAATTATTTAAGTTGTATACTTTTGCCTTGATAATAATGTACCCAATTATTTTTTATACTTTTTAGGTTAAATTATAATAGAGAATATGGAATCATGCTCTACTCGTGATAAGTCATATCCAGCATGGAATTATTTTTCTTCTTCTCAAGCATCTGATAGGAATATCCAATATAACTGTATATTTTATGGTAGAATATTTAAAGGGAGAGGGATTTTTGGAACGAAAGAACATCTTGCTAGTGTTAAGGGTAATATTGCTTCTTGAAGTATTACTTGATGTACGTGATATGATTAGAAAATATTTGCAGTAATAAGTAAAAAAGAAAAAGAAAAATAAAGACGCTCATGATATATCTTTTGGAGATAATGAAACATCACAATTAGATAAAGGAAAAAAGAAAAGTTGTTATTGACGTAGATTCTTATCTTTCTCTAAGAACTACTTCTGGCTCTCAACCTAGCTTAAAAAATTTTATGATTGATAAGGATGTTGTTTTGCGTTGTAAAAGAGTATGAGCTAGATGGTTCTATCATTCATGTATTCCTTTAAACGCTTTAAATTCACCATATTTTCAAGAAGCAATTGATGCTACAACAACAATAGGTCTAAGATTTAAGGTACCATCTTATTATGACCTGTGTGTGCCTTTGCTTCGAGATTTAAAACATGAATGTCAGTTAATTATGGATACATATAAATCTAGTTGGGAATCAATATGATGCACTATTATGGCAGATGGGTGGATTACTCAAAGACAAAGAACCTTGATCAATTTCTCGGTTTATTATAATATTGGAACAACTTTTATCAAGTCTATTGATACTTATGACATGGTAAAAAGTGTCAATGCTTTATCTGAATTATTCTATGAAATTGTCGAGTGGGTTGGATCAAAGAATGTTGTGCATTTTGTTACAAATAATGCAGCTAATTATGTATCAGTTGGGTAGTTATTATAATCAAAGTATGGGTATATTTATTGGTCTTCATGCGTTGCTCATTATATGAATCTTATTTTAAAAGATATTGTTGGTATGAACCATATTTCTAGTTTTGTTTCACGCACATCTAAGATCACAATTTTTTATGTATAATCATATCACATTTTTGTCTTGGATAAGAAAGCAAGAAGATTGGGTTGAGATCGTGCGTCCCATTGCTACCAGG
>JANZLF010000002.1:8914279-8926415 GCA_026546835.1 Erythroxylum foetidum
ACTTTACTCTCCAGAAAGCTTGTGGTTCGAGCTGCGAGAAGCGAATCCCAAGGTGTCTCCTTGGGCTTCCGGGCTCCAGCTTTTGAGGTGTTTTCTCTTAAAATGTGGTTTTTATTTGAGGAATTTGTTGTAGTTTCCAATTGTGATAATTTTAGTGGCATGTTTGTCGTTGTGTGGATTCTTGTAGTTGCAAGAGCCTCTGACTGGGAAAATGTGGACACTTGAAGATTTCGAACAATATCCTGCGCTACTGGTGCGTCCCGTGTTTATGTGTCAATTTATTAGTTTTGCTCCACAAACCGAATGTCCAACACTGGTTCAATAATAGAAGGGTATCTGTTAATGCTTTACATAGATGTAATACTTTGATGGCTTGCTGAGGTTTTTATATTTAGATAAGCAAGGTTTTAGTGATATTTAATCGCCTGATGCACATTATAACATTTGGACAGAGTTTGTGTCTTGCAACTGCGTAATTGTTGAGTGTGTTGGCAGCTATGGCCTGCGTATCATAATTTGCTCATCATTAAAATCATGGCAACGATGCCACTTTTAGTTAACTTTCTCTGTTTGGCTTCTACGTCTTTCTAGCTTTTCCCTGTCAAAACTTGTACAAGTATGAGATGACTGATGGATGTAGGTTGTGCAGGTTATGTTTATCTGCAATCATTGCCCATTTGTCAAACACCTGAAGAAGGATATAGTGAAGCTGGCACACTTTTACATGCAAGTAGGCGAAACTGCGTGTTTTGATGAGTTGCAATGTATTTTAAGTTGAAATAAATGCTTAACTTGTAGTATAACGTTAGCAGTATTTGAGGCTTTCTATTTGTTGCAGAAAGGACTTGCAGTTGTTGCAATATCTTCAAATTCTGTGGCCACCCACCCACAGGTTTTGATAAGTCCTTTCTTTGAGGTTTTGTGTTGTATTAAAACTGTCGTGATTTATTCAAACTGAAACTTCTTTCCACAGGATGGACCAGAGTTCATGGCAGAAGAAGCGAAAATCTTGAAGTATCCTTTCCCTTATCTTTATGATGAGGTGTGTGAATCACTATGGCTATTAACTTAATCGAATCAAGCTTTTACTTTATAGTCTTGGAGAAACTATATAGAAAATTCATTTGGTTGATGTCACAATAGTAAAATTCATTGTACTCATTCCCCCGGATTGAATTTTGTTATTGTTTTCAGATAATCCTTTTCTGTAAATTTTGAAGAAACTATTTGCATGCTGAAATGCTTATTGCAGTCACAAGAAGTTGCAAAAGATTTTGGAGCAGTTTGCACACCAGAATTTTTCCTGTTTAAAAAGGTGATAGGAGCCATTCTTATCTGCTTTATTGACATCTTTTGGTTGTCACCTTTGTCCTTTTGTTGAGGGGATTGATTACCTTCCCTTTATTTTCATTCAGTCCTCTCCCTCTTGTAAATGTCCATTTTGTGCATTTGTCAAAATATAATTTTGAGTTGTAAACACAATGAACTAATGCCACAGGATGGTCGGAGGCCATTTGAGCTGGTGTATCATGGGCAGTTTGATGATTCCCGACCCAGCAATAATGTGCGTGTTACTGGCAGGTGCGTAAATATTGCAAAGTTTTGTCTGCTTATAAATACTCCATTCATGATATGGGTTCTGCTCAGCATTTCTTAATCTCTTAGAATATTACATGATTAGGGATTTAAGCCTGGCGATAGATTGTGTTCTTAGTGGCCAGCCTGTTTCATCGGTTCAGAAACCCAGGTATATTTTTTGGTTTTCATTTCCATGTGAATTCCTTCAGAGTTTTATCCTTACAACACTGAGTACAGTAATTCTTTCTTTTTTGCACAAAAGTGTTGGATGCAGCATAAAGTGGCATCCTTGTTAAAAGCTGTAACTTTTTAAGTTGCTGTCTTCTTTCCGTACCTGCCAGTCGGCATTTTCATTTCTGAAGGTATGCCATATCTTGCTATTGGCGTTTAAGATTAATCTGATTTTTTCGATGTACATTATGATTTGCACATTGTTTCTTGTCATTCCTCCAGCTGCTTAACCTGCCATTTCTTGTTTTGCCTCCATTGTTCTATTTCATCATGGAATCTACACTGTCTCCAGTGTGAAGTCTGGGGGTCGCTTAACTTGTCAGATTTATATGGAAAAGTATGCAATAGCTATTACTAACTTGGAAATCCGTACCTGTATATAGTGTAACATATAAACTTGTGCTTAGTGATGATATTTTTGTTCTAAAATAGTGACGAAACATGGAAGAATACATATCTTATTATTATTATGTGTTCTTCTAGAAAATGAATTGATTCTCTCTTACTTGGTCGCATCTGTCACACGTTTAGCTGATGACATTTATGATGTTGATGTTGAGTTGTCCTAATCTAGAGTAAATATAGTAAAAGTTATGAACTTTGTGAAAATTATAACCTAAACTTCAATTTAGATCAATAAAATGTATTCTGGAATGCTATATTAGAAAATTTATATAAAATTTTGTACTGGAAGTGTATGTAAAGCGAAGAAGCTCACGATGCCAATTTGATTTTCTTAATCCTACCTGATAATTTTCGTCTGAAAAACTAAGAAAATTGTGCACAATTCGGACTTTTCTAAATCATGGTAGACTCGTTGATAGTATGTATATCTGTTAAACATCTTTAGGCCCCATGTAGTTAAATGTGCTTAAATGAACTTTTGAATGTAAACTCATTGTATTAAACTTCGACTTTGAATAATATCAGTTCTACTACATTCAAAGCTAGCTCTTTATGTTTCACGATTTTTTACAATTAGAATTTTCATTTGCATATTTGGTTTTAAAATGCATTCTTGAGAAATAAGCTCCCCTGCCTCTGAATTGTTTCTAGCTCAAAACTTCGGAGAAGGCTAAGCTCTTCTTCGTTTTCTTTCCAGATAAATGTACTGCAAAATGGAATGAAGATAGAGATAGCAAATGGAAAAGAACTAATTGGATTAAAGACATTACATGCGTCCTTAGGAAGATTATACTCTTTCCATTTCCTGTAACGTCTTCTATCTTTTCTTATTTAGAAATGTGTTGTCCAGAAAATTGCTGGATAGTGTAAAGCCCTTTAAAAAATGCCAGTTAACTATATTCATTGCTCTTGTCACAATTCGGGCTATATCCCTTTGTATCATATTCTGTAACGTCCACACGAGTGTTTGCCAACTGAGAAAAATTCTGCCAGAAGTCCTGGAGGCAGTGACCTGTACATAGAATGTCGGATACACGTACACATAATTGATGAAGTGCACCATGTGTTGGTACAAGTTGTACGGTAGCGGACATAATCTTTTATGCAGGTTAAACAAGTGGTTATAGAGAGTTGCTGTATTGGAAATTATTTGCAATTTCCTCAAAAACGTCTTTTTATCATGTGTCATATGGGTGCTTTCACGTGAGTTGAGAAATTGCAGAAAAAATGTCATCATCTGGGTGGTTGATTTTCGATGACAAGATACTGAAGAACTAAGGGGCCTGTACTTCCATGTGATTGATCAGCGAGGGACATATATTCAGTTCCCATGTCAAATTCCTGATTAGCCTGTTGCCACTTTTCTTCACTTTGTTTATGCATTTGAAAGCATAACGCATACAGAAATCATTCACCCTATTGACAATGATTTAAATTCTAATAGATGACCAGAAACTTTGTATCTTCTAGTAAAATCATTCAAAGTAAACTTCCGTTGATGATGATATGATTATTAGAACTGGTGCGAATTTTATAAGAACAATTACCTCTTTAATTATAGGGTTAGAATGGCTTCTAGCAAGTGAAAGTTTTGTTGATGGTTGCTAGTTGGTTGCATTGTCAGGCATTAGAGCTTGACAGGGTTATAAAACCTGTCAAGTGGGCCTCAGATGGTATGATACCACATGACCAGGAGCAATGTATCATTTCAAGATGGATTGATGTTTTTGGTTAGAGCTGTTAGGGAATGGTGGTCCTCTTGTTCTCCCATTTGTATTTAGCGCTTCTGCCAAGAAATTGTCACTTCTGTGGCTTTTTCTTGATCCGACCCCAAATAGACAAATTTCATATGTCGTGTCTGTCTAAAGCATTAACTAAAAATAATAACTGATAGGGTTTATACAGAAAAAGAAAAAAAAAAGGTAACGGAAATCATTAGCCTAAAAAAACTCTTTGGATGATAGGTGTTCGTGTTCTTATTCCCTGAGAATTACAAAATAATGAGTATAGATCTTCTGTCTAATATTATGATGTCTTATTGTATCTAATAAATTTCAGCTATTTATTTATATGAGTCTCACAAAATAAATGATTGAGATTATATAAGATAGAGTAATATTAGACAGAAAATTTTTTAACCAAAAGAACGTGGGTAAGTTGGGAGTTGAGTCCTGCGATTCGTATACTGCCGATGAGCGATACGAGGTGGACGGGTCATTTGATAATGCACACATTTTATGGAATTCGCTCGTCGGTACTATTTTTCAACCTAATTAAAAAGATATTTCACCATTTCCTAAGATATTGATTTTTTTTTTTAAAAAAATCCCCCCCTAATCTTATAATAGCTATAATCTTGCATTTGCGTGCTAACCCTGTCACTTGGAGGAGCGATCCCGAAAGGAGAAGAGATAAAAGAAGTTAATATGATCATGGAGTCCATCTTTTTTTTTTTTTTCATTTCCAAGCTGGAAATGAAAAACTGTGACAGAAACTGGCAAGTAAAAGTTTTGCTTTCTGCACAATTCACTGATACAAGAACATAATAAAGCCAGGGTTGAATCAGAAAAGCCTAAATCTAACATTTGTTTATCAACCTTTAACAAACAGTTTGTTCTGTTGCTTGATAAAGACTTTTCAGAACTATGAACTCAAGAAGGTGATCTAATTAAAGGCTCAGACGACCTGGAGAAACTAGAAGACTGAACTGCTGCTTTTGTATTTGTGGATGCTTCTTTGCTATGACAATTGGGTTTATCCACTTCCTCATTCCCATGTCTGATCTCCCTTAACATCGCGGTTACGTCCTTCATACTTGGTCTTTCCTCTGGTGAAGGATTCACACAAAGGAGGGCAACCCCAAGTACTTGAAGCATTTCTTGGAGTTGAGTACCGGAACCTAGAAGAAGCTGTTGGTCCAAGATTGCTGTCAAGTCTCTTTTCCCTTCTCTAAGTTCCTTGCTAATCCAGGTCACAATGTGGGCACCATCAGGAATCCGGTTATCAATCGGTTCTTTCCCTGTTAAGATGCCTAGGAGAACCACGCCGAAGCTATATACATCACTCTTCTCTGTGATTCTGAAACTGTATCCATATTCTGCGATATATAGAATTCGGTTTTAACTCTCTAATCGACGTTATTATAAGCTTACTGAGTCAGTCATATGTGAAACATTGTCCAATAAAGTAAGCTAAAGTTGAGGCCTAACTTGGTAGAAGACTTGCATGAAAACATTTAAGCAGAATATATGCAATCTGTTTTCTTTACAAACGTTAATCAATGTTGCACATGGCTAAACTATTTGTGCAGTTTTTGAAAACCTGTACACCAAGTTTGTTTCAGCTTAACTAGAAAATATTCTAAATGTTGGTACTGACCTGGAGCAATGTATCCGTAAGAACCTGCAACTGTGTCCGAGGCTATTGAACATTCTGAACAATTGAAAAGCTTAGCTAGTCCAAAATCTGCAATGAAGGCCTCAAATTGTGGTCCTATCAAGATGTTATTGGCCTTGATATCTCGGTGTATGATTGGGGGGATACAATCGTGGTGAAGATAAGCCAAACCATGAGCTGCCCCCAATATAATCTTATATCTTGCATCCCAGTCCAAGAACAACTTCTTCTCATAGAGCAATCCTGCCAAACTTCCATTACTGATGTAATCAAACATGAGCAATCTTGTTTTCCCGTTGTTGCAACATCCTAGAAGCCTGACAATGTTTTTATGTCGTATTGATCCAAGAGCTCTAACTTCTGCAGAAAAAAAATCTCTTTCTGGAGCTTCAGTATTCTTCGGTGGCCACAACTTTTTCACTGCAATAATCTGGTTCATCGGAGCCTCAACACGGTAAACTATTCCTGAACAACCCATCCCAACAACATTTGAATCAGAGAGCTTGGTAACTATATCGGTTACAGAAAAGTTTAGCTTCTGAAATGGTGTAAAATCCCATTCTAACATGTTCTCTTCTTTGTCCTTCCTCCCAGATGAAGCCTCGCGAAGTTTTATAAAGACAAGGACACCAACAAGAACGAAAAGCAATGTTGAAGTTAAACTGAGAAGAGTGCAAATGATAAGTTTTCGTGTGGAATTCCTCCCGTGTCCATTCTCTTTTACATAGCATGTTGTTCTGTTGATGCAGAGTTCTTCATTACCAGCATATGCAGTAGGAGGCAAATCATGGAAGAACTTAGTATTAGGAAGCAAACCCGAGAATCTGTTGAACGAGACATCCAGAGAAACAAGATTCTCAAGACTTCCCAGTACTCTTAACGTTCCTGTGAGCTTGTTGTGGGAGAGATCTAAATTGGCAAGCTTTGAGAGATTGGTAAAACTTTCTGGAATAGGACCTGTTAGAGAGTTCCTACTCAAACTAAGGAGGATATCTAGCTCTTGTAATTGACCAATCTCATATGGAATTGAACCAGAAATCCTGTTACTGCTAAGATCTAACAACTGCAAATCCCTACACAGGCCAAGTGACTTGGGAATAGAACCAGTAATGAGGTTTCTGCTCATAATTAACTTATTCAGAGATGAAAGCTTGCCTAAGTTCTCTGGAACGGAACCTGCTATATAGTTCCTTGAGATGTCCAGGACGTTCAAGTTGACGAGAAATTCAAGAGATGCAGGAATGACACCTTGGAGTTTGTTGTCATGCAAATCGACCATTTCTAGCCTAATGCAGTATCCAATTTCAGGAGGAATTTGTCCAATAAACTGGTTATCTGACAATTCAAGGAAGGTCAAATTATTTAGTAGTCCTATCTCTGGTGGAATTTGACCTGTAAAGTTGTTAGAACCTAGTCGCAAACGGGTCAAGGCAAAGCAGTTGCCAATATCAGATGGAAGTTCACCCGAAAGTCCATTTGCTATTAATAACAATTGGGATAAGTTCTTGAGATTGAACAAAGTACGCGGAATGGACCCAGTAAGGAAATTATGCGAGAGATCCAATGCTTGAAGTTTCTTGCAGTTGGCTAGCTCAGTAGGAATGCTTCCACTGAGCTGGTTCTGCCAAGCAAAGAACAGCAAGAGCTCATTTAGATTCCCTATGGAAGGTGGAATCTCTCCGGAAAATCTGTTGTTATGTAGTTCAAGTTGCTTTAAACCAGGAAAATTCCCAAGAAAAGACGGAATCTCTCCTGAAATTTTATTCTCAGACAAAAGAAGCTCCTCCAGTGAAATCAAATTGGCAAGAGAACCAGGAATATTTCCGATAAGAGAATTCGTCGAGAGATCAAGGACTTCCAAACTAGAACAGTTGCCAAGAGCTTCAGGTATGCTCCCTGTTATGTTGTTCTGCCATAATAACAACCTTTTGAGATATTTCAAAGAGCTCAATTCAATCGGAATCTCACCTGAAATTTGGTTTTCATACAAAAACAGATTTTCTAGCCTAGAACAGTTTCCAACTTCTGCTGGAATGAATCCAGTGAGATCGGCAGTATAAACTGAAAGAGTTTTGAGATGTTTCAGTTCTCCTAAACTTGCTGGTAGCTGTCCAGAAATCCCAGTATCCGCAAGGCCTAAAAAGATGAGCCTTTTGCAGTTTGATATCTGCATTGGGATTTCGCCATGAATTCCTGGGTTGCCTCCAGCGCGAAAGGTCTCCAGAGCTGACAATTGGCCAATCTCTGCAGGAATCGTTCCTGAGAGCTTGTTATCAAACAGTTCTAGCTGTCTTAGCCTTGAACAGTTTCCTATTTCCCCTGGAATCTCACCATTTAGTGAATTTGTATTCAGCACAAGCAACTGTAATTGAGATAGCTTTCCTAATTCAGCTGGGATTTGGCCTGTTAAAGCATTGAAACTGAGGTCCAAGGTAATGAGTGAAGATAGGTTTCCTATTGAGTTTGGGATTTGTCCAGTGAGGTTTCCGTTAGAAAGGACAAGAGATGTGAGATGGTTGAAGGAAAGCACCTGCAAAGGGAAGCTGATAGGAAAACTAGTGGAAGTGACTGCTAATTCTGAGACATAACCATCAACTGAGCATTGAACATAATCCCATTTGCATGGATTCTGGTTAGCGGGATCCCATGAAGAGAAGTAAGAAGCTGAAGAAGAAGAAGAATTAAAGGTTGAAAGCCATGAAAGTAAAGAAAGTCCTTCCTGGTTCAGTGGAGAGACAGCTGGAAAAATAGAGATGTTGAGAAACAAGAGAAAAATGGTGATTGCATTGCTTGACATGATGAGCTTGGTTGTCTTTCTCTGCTACTGTGTATCTCATTTAAATTGTGAATCTCATACAGTCTCACATATCTATGAATGTTCTTTTAAGTGTGGGGAATTGAACTGCCCTCCCCGTTATCCCATATTTACTGACATAACAGTCTACTTTCTGTCATACCTTGCTTATATATTGAAGTATTACAGATATGCACATACGTATACAGATGTGTAGTCAACTTGGTATAGAAAGGTCTTTGTACTAAGATTTTTCCATACTATGCTTAAATTTCAAGTACATATGGCTTCAGTTGTTGAGGAGAAAGTTAGCTTCAATCACTTAAAATTTTGATACTTGTGTATGATTGCCTTAATGGTTACTTCGTGATAAAGAACACATCTATTCCTGTAATTACCGATTTATATTATCCACAAAAACGAAGCTTTGTAGTTTTTTTTTCCCCCTCTTTCTCTATGGAGATATATGGTAAGATATTATATTTCTTTTTCTGGGATAAATCTGTGAAGAAAACTTCTCTGTTCAGTGGTTCTCATACAATGATTGTTCATCTTTTGAGTTAAAAGAATACTCACTAGAGTCCAGATTGTGAGAGGGACAAAGCCACCACACAAATGGAGGTGGACACCACAACCATTTCTGCTGCATAATTTTGGTAATCTCTCAAAGTCACTATTCTTTCTTCTTCTTCTTCTTTTTTTTCCTGCAGGAAAACCAATGTTCTTACCATGAATGTATAAGCCACTCACTCACTTGTAAATGAGAGACTGAAATTTGTCCATGCCTGATTAGGTAAAACCCCATGCATGAACCTTCCCTTCTCCCCTGGATCCAACAAAAAGGAAAAGTTGGGTACAACTTTCTCTGTCACAACTCCTCACTTTTTCTGTACCCTACTGTAATCTCCTTTATTATTATAGAGATATAGAGAAGCAAGTTATCTCTGAAATATTAATAATTGTCACACCAACGCTGATATGCATTTCAGCAGCCTGAGATTGTTGCCAGAAATTTTTTAGGGAAAAAGGTATCAATTTCATTTCAGAAATAAAATAATCAATTATTAGTCTTTTTTTATAAATTTATAAAGAATTTAACTTCTCTTTTCTTTTTCTTAATACAAATCTTCACTGTGCAGTCCTAATTCAAGCAAAAACCCTAGTTGGACAGACAATTGATATCAGGAGCTCGTTTGAGATTGACATACAAATGATTCTCTGAATACAAAGCTTCACTGTGCAGTCCTAATTCAAGCAAAGGCCCTAGTTGGACACACAATTGATATCAGGACTCAGGAGCTCTTTTGAGATTGACATACAAATGATTCACTTTGCAATTATTTGCTGATAGAATAGAGTGTACGCGTAAGCTTAACATGCTGTATTGTGGGGAGATAAGCTTTTGAGTTTGAGTCTTGTAAGCAGGTAGCAGCATATGCCAACTTTGTTGCTTTTGATAACTTTATTTGGATAAATCACAAGCCAAGACACCGTAATCAAAAAATAAAGGTAGCTTATAAAAATATTGGTAGGCTAAGCTGAAAGAGAGAAAAATTTAGGGGGGCAAAGACAGAATTTTTTGTAATTTAAAATTTTTTTGAAAAATCCTTTAATCTTTAAAATTCTAAAAAAAAAATCATTTTCTTAGTACACATGACATAAATATCATACTTACTTGAAAATAAAAATATATTTTTGTTATAATATTATCTTTTCATTTGTACTTAAAAGTTGGAGCATCTAATTGAGAAAGAAAATCCCAACTCATACATCCGAGCGACTGCGTGATGGAGAACGAGGGGATAAAAATCACAAGAAATGAGGATATGTATGCACATGCTTCTTGGTTCTTAATTTGCTCCATCAGATTCAAATCTGTGTAGGATACTCAGCTCAAAACTCTAGGATGGCCCTATGAAAAGAGAACTTTAGAATAGACAAGAAAGATAGAGAATGAACTTTGCTTAAGTTGGGTCTTGTAATGCAAATAGGTCCAGTGATTTGGATTAGTATGTCCGATTTTGCTGGATTAAGTGGTGGAAGGTGGGGTAAACCAAGGGATTCCCCAACCCCAACCATAGATAGGGAGCTGTGAGCTGATCTATCTTTTTATTATTGATTGATTGATGGTTGATGGTCACTCGTTATTCATTACTGTTGCGAAATTCATACTGTATTGATTAGTATTAACAAGTGTATAACGAAAATTGGTTTTATTTAATTTAAGCTCATACAGTTATTAGTGGCGGCCGGTATTTAAATTGCATTTATAATTTCTAATTTTCTAAAACTGGATCAAATTTAAAAAAGTTAACTGTCACTTACTCTCCTCATGCCCGTTCAATCGCCTCCTAACGCCCAGGTCCCGAGTCTGTCACCGATACTCTTTAACTCAGTAGCTTGTTGTCCAGTTACCGGCCAGTCGTCGCCTCACCACGCACTCACGCAGACATACCCCGCCATTGCATCTCCACTGGATATGCCAAAGAAGATCAGTCACCACTCTTTGGTCTCGCAACATGGCTACGCCAAAGAAGATCAGTCTCCACCAGATTCAGATTTGCTAACTTTCATCGTCACACGCCTATAGTCCAACGAGCCAGTGCGTCAGTGACCCAAACGGGCAGACCAACTTTCAACTTTGTCATTTGTTTATAAAACGAAGAACTCCTCCGTTTTTTAAAAAACAAAATAACGAAGAATTAGTCTTGGCTCTTGGGTCTTTTTTGTTTTGGATCTGGATTCTGGACACGCGTGGCTATGGGCTCAGTTAAGTGTGTGGCTTATTTTAATTAATTATTTTTATATTATAATTTTAGTATTAAATTTACTTTACTTAATCATCGTACTTAAATTAGTAGCCTCTAGTTAAAGCAACAAAATTAGGGTTTAAATTTTGAATATAAAATGATTTTTATGATTATGGAATATTTGAAAGTTGGATAATTTTTATCAGTTTAGAATAAATAATTATAATTTGAAATTATTATGGAATAAATTATAATACATGATTTTTTAAGATACGATTGATATACCAATATATTAGTGTACTATTTTTTAATTTTAAAAACTTCAGAACTATTTTATAAATTTAAAATTTATTAAAAATGGTATCCAGTATTTACTGATACTAACACTGTGTCAAATTTGATATCAATATCGATACAATATTCCCGGTGATATTAAGAAGAAAATTGAAAAACTAAAACTAAAAATTTATATAGTTTCTTTCTTATAAATATTCCGTAGAATTTGTTTAATTTAGTCCCAAAAGAGAAAAGAAAAATACGATACTGTTGATTGAATTAACAGTGATGGGCTTTTACCCATACCCACCTGCGGCATAACTGGTAAACGGAACAAAGCCATAACTGAATTGTGGTCCTGTCCACCTAAAAATGGAGCCTTAATTTCTTCCTTCTTAAGCAAAAGAAAACAATATTTAACTACTTTGAAAATAAAGCAAGACAAACAGTTAAGGGTCATTTTCTTTAATTTATTTTGTTCTCGAGTGTAGCTCCACTTATATTTTATTTTTTTCGCTAATTTATGTTTTTTTTTCATGGTTTCTTTTAATAATAACATAGTTAAACTTTTATAACTAACAACAATAAAATAATTTAGAGATAAATTAATTTAATTGTTTATAAATGTTTAATTTGTAGAAAACATTTGTAGAAGTGTTTTAAAAACAGATTAGAATATCATGATGTTGACATTAAATAATTTAAT
>JANZLF010000002.1:8939783-8952321 GCA_026546835.1 Erythroxylum foetidum
TGTGGTACAAATAACTGGTCACAACGCATGTGGGCCCAGATGGACGTCGGAGGCTCCTGGAGGTAGTGGATGCCCGGACAGGTTAGCACTGTAAGTGAGGTCAGGCTATCGGCACTCTGGTTGCCTTCCCGAACTACATGTTGAAGATGCACTTCCCAAGATTGACACAATTGCTCTCAGATACCTGCTACCAAATAATACTGATCAGTCCCCGAAAAATTAGAAGACAGGAGAATATTGATCACCTCAAGGGAATCAACTTCCAAGATGAGCCGTCGATATCCGAGGTCCCAAGCCAGATGAAAACCCAAGTAAACTCCTTAGAGCTTGGTCTCAATGGGCGAACCCCACCCAATCTTATGGAGAAAGCCACCACACCAATGCCCCTGGCAGTCCCTGATCAAATCTCCTGTCGTAGCAACTTGGTGACCCAATTTAACTACTCCATCGGTATTAAGCTTGACCCAACTGTCGAGCGGTGTGGTCCATCATACAGGGTGCCCCACACCAACCTCTGGGTCACCAAACACCCTCTGTTCCAGGGTTGTCGCCCGCTGGATCCACCGAATATATTCTAGAGCAGCCCAGTGCCTGTCGTCAGACCACAGGAAGCCCTCTTAAAAAATACTGCAGTTCCTCCATTTCCACAAGAGCTAGCAGGCCACGTCAAAAATAGTAAACGACGGGGACTGGTGGACCTGGGTATGGGTTTGGAGGTTGGCGATCACCCAAGTCGTCGCGTCATGCTGGAAGAAATCGGGGAGAATTTTGACTGGGGAAAAGAAACCCCAGAACTGTTTAACCCTCGAACAATCTCGAAAAGCATTGAGGATGGTCTCAGCATGACCGCAATGAGGACACGTGTTGTCCAAGATAAGGTGACGAACTTCATACTGCTGATTGGTTAAAAGCTTTTGCATGAAAAGTAACCAGAGGAAAGCCCGAATGCGTTGGGGTCCAGCTCATTTCTAGATTAAATCCCACTGGCGGGCCTCTGCAGCCAAGGAAGAGCCGACAACAATATCATAAGCAGAGGCCGTCTTAAAACGCCCATGGATAGTAGGTCCCCAAGTGGGGATGTCATCCTCGAAAGAGAGCGGGGTAGGGCGGAAGTGGGTGAGCTCCAGGCAGACCGCAGAGGAGAGGTACTGTTGGAAAAGAGTCCACTTCCAGTTGCCCTCTTCCGTGTTATAGTCCGAAACGGTGCGAGAGTACTCATGTTCGGGAGGAGGGGAGAGCACAGTAGAGCTGAGCGGACCCCAGTCCGGTAACCAATTGTCGAGCCAGAAAAGGATAGTCCTCTCGGTAGTCAATACCTAGGCGCCAACGTACCCCTTTTCGTACAACAGGCCAAGAGGCGTCTATACCTTTCCAAGTAGCGGAAGCCCCTGGCTTACTGAGAGTGAGGGGAAGAGGGGTCTGATCCAGTTTGTATTTAGCTTTAACCAATCGAACCCACAAGGCGAAGGGTCGGTTAATTAATGCCCATCCGAGTTTAGCCAAGAGGGCATCATTAGTGGCACGGATGCCTCTGAAACCAAGGCCCCCTGCTTTCTTGGGCTTACACAGGTCTTCCCAATTAACAAGATGTAGTTTTCGAGACTCGGTAGTGTGCCCTCAAATAAACTAGCGCATGGAGCGCTCCAGAGCATCACAAAGGTGTCGCGGGAGCCTCACCGAGTGTTATTATTATATTAATAAAATTATAAAAAGATTGAGAAAAAAACTAGAATTAATTACAAGTCTAAGTCTAACTTCATAATCAGATCAAATAAGTTTCAAATTTTGAAATGAATTTCTTACATAATATTTTGAAAACACGAATAAAAAAAAGCCATTCAGAAGGCTTCATGTAGTCACAGTAATTTCACATACCACCATGAAGACGAAGGTGGATGAAGAGAAGCAGTTCCGCCTCATCTTCTAAATATTGATCTCTTACCTTTGGCCGTTTCAAGAAGTATTTTGAGGTCATAGATCATAACTCATTGGCACCAAAACCTCTGATTCTCATCAAAATTTGGCAAGCAAGATACCAGCTAGGCTTAGTTAACAAATTAAATTCCAAACCAGATACGTAATACCGTTCACCGTCAGAAGGCAAACAATCGAATCTGAAAGAATCCTAATGTTCCAAATAATATATTCCATCTTATTTTATTTGTATTACAAGTTTAATTTAAGCTATTGGCTAAACTAATACGATAGTGAAACCAAAGCTCCTTTTCGAGCCTCTTGATTTATGCAATCATCGAGAACTTGACGAAAATTACTAGGAAATCTCCGTTCGATTATAACAAAACGAGAAGATGGCATCGTAGATTATAGGTTAAGGTTTTGAGAAAACTTCAAACCCTGAGAGATCTGGTGAATTCCAATTATTATCGCTCATAAAATTTGCTGAAGTCTTAATCAGATGTTCTTCCACACGAAAAAGATCAAATTCTTGCATTTGGACCAGAGGTTGCCATGTAACGTTTGGTAAGTTCGCAGTATCAGACCACAGGGCATCTTGCACCATTTCATCGCCCAACAAAGCTTGCAAGCCGAATTCGTCGACTTCATCACTCTCTATTTGTTCTTGAAGTATCTGTTTTCCTCCTTGCTGTTGCTGCTCTTCCACGAGCGCCTCAGGTAGTAAACATTCAGATTCTTGGATGAGGTCGACCTGCTTCTGGCATTTGTCAATTAATGCGTCACTCAACACGCTATCTGGGGTCAAAGAATTCGACGCGTTAACCACTTCGGTGGCCTCAAACTTGGAGTCTTGATTCAAGAACTTGGCAAAAACAACTGCAAGGTCGATGTCAGACCCACTAGAATGAGTCATTGATGAGTCCCCTTTCGAGGAATAAGTATCACCGAGCTGCTGATCACTATGCTTGCTGGTACCACAACCACTGATCAGGTTGTTCGTTGCAGGCTCGTTATACGAAGCTCTTGTCGACTTGGCTCTGCGATTTTTCCGACAACCGCCGCCAACAGGAACATTTCTAAGGGTCCCTCCTTTGGTCCAATACCTTCGACAACCTTTGCAGAAGTACCTAGGCTGTGACAGGCTATAGTTGTTGTAGTAACAGAATTTGGTGTTAGAGGAAGCGCAGCGAGGGCATTTTGGAGCAAGTTCAACACAAGAATTCCAGTTCCTCTCCATTGGCAATGGCCTAGGAGGGCACTGCCATGTGATTTGTTCACTAGCAGCGAACATAATTGTAAAACGAGAGAGACAGAGACAGGGAGACTATTGGGAGGGTGGTTGATCTGATATATGATAGAGGTGTGAGTTTGTATTATGGGGAGTGATTGAGAGAGTTCGTGGGGAAGAGGCATGTGTGTAGGAACTAGAATTGTGGAGATTGTAGCTTTGGATTATGTTGATAAAAACGTGGGCGGTTGCGAGCCGTTTGCACCAAGAAAGGTGGTGTTTTTGTGTGTAATTTGGAGATTTTGTTCTAAATAGGGCCGATGGCTTGGCGTGGCATTTCTTCATTGGGCACATCAAGAAGAGTGATTGAAGTTGACAAGTCAATGCTTTAACTATAATTTAATTGAAACTTGGCAACTTAAATTTACATTATTTTCTGTAACACTATAAGCAAAAGGTACCGAAAGAACTGAATAAATGCAGACAAGAGAATGGGACTTAGTACAGTGAACTTTACTCCTGGGGATCGTTAAAAGCAAAAAATAAAATTTAGAGAGCGAGTATAATAAGTCAAGTGTAACGTGGGGGGGCGTGTTAATTGCACGTGTACCATCCTATTACGCGCCACTCTTTCCATCCATCCGATTCCTTGAGCTCTGCAAATTCTTTATATATATATTTCCTTGGGTTACTAATTTCTCGATTTTGGTTAATAAAATCCCTCAATTCGCTGGTCAATGTATAACTTTTGGCCTTCATCATGAATTCATGATAGTTATTTATTTTCTTCTTCACAAAGCAAACAAGACATCAATTCTCTTCTCTGTTTCTTAACGATTTGATGCAGAAAAGGTAAAGGTCAAATTTGGATGTGCAATTAAATGATTGTCCAGGACTAAAATGCTGAAGCTTGTAATAAGTCGCTGTGGAAAAGAACAGACTATTGGAAGAGATGTCAATTATCAGATAAAAACTTGTACAAAGGAGTGCCTGATTCCACACAAATAACTGAAGAGTCCATCGCCACAAATGCTCTAGCTAGCGGATGAGGTTATTTCAACCAAATATAATATATGATTTTGGTGAATTTATTTTGACTTATGGGTTTAAATTATGTTAGGAAAGGTTTAAGGGATATGATCTTTAGGTCTGGTATACATGTACTTCAATTGGTTTCTCTCAAATTTGAACAAAAAGCACATGTCAGTATTTTTGTGCGGCTGGTAGATGTCACTACGTTACCAAATGCAAACCTGAACGAAGCGTCATTTCTGCACTGACAAGAACATCTCAAGTATAGCATGTTCATGAAGTAATTACTCAACCTATCATCACGCACGTTTTTGTGATCAGCTACAGGCAACTATCTCAATGGTGCAGTCTTCTCCTCAGCAATTTAGCACGTGGGGGGTTTCGCGTCATTTTCACAAGAGTTGCAGAGTGTGGACGACTACCAGTAACACTAGTCTCCACGCTTCGACTACTTCTTGCTTCTTTCTGATTCTATTTATCCTGGGCTACCACCCCCATGATTGCTTCTGTGTAACAACACCTTTCTTCGCAGTCTTATTACCCTCAACACAAACATCATGTTCAACGTGGTTGGAACATAAAAGACATGTGCTTGGTGCCTACACTTGTTTACCAGGAAAATAGGTGAGGACTTAGTACCCCCGAGTACTGAATTATCTTAACTAGCGAGTATATAAGTTTGTTTATATTAATGTTTAAATGTTCTATCGGAATCTAAAACCATAATGAAGAAGGAAATAGTAACCATACTTCACCTAAAGCGAGATTTATTTCCGCTTATGGATTCAGTCCCAGCAACCAATTACCAAATGCGCTTAAATTGTTTTATAGTCTGTGATCTTCGATAATATATTGAGACATACGTCTCTGCATGCAATAAAGGGAAAAACCCATATGAACCTTGTTTGCATGCAACAATAGCACCTTAGGCCCAACCTCTGATCTAACATCTTTGAGAAACAAATAGTTTTTTTTCGTACTACGTAGGAACCAAAAAATCCTCCATTGTTTTCCCCTATTGCTAAACAAGAAAAGGTCATCCACACTCGCTCATTTTCTTGTTTCAACAGGTATCTTGATGTAGACTGTAAAATAGGACCAGGTACTCAAACTTGAAATGGCCTCGTTTCGCGGCTTGACTTGCATTTATACACCCCCTCACTTACTGCCAGTTTGATGATAAATTCAAGAGAAGCAGTTCTAGTTTCTAATCTACTTCAAGAAAGGAAATAAGAAGATAACCTTCTAAGCATCATTACTTGACTTTCGAGGTCTCTTCATCTTCGCTAATAGTGTAATTATTTTAGTGGATGGCCCCAAATTACTTTCAAAGTCGATTCAGTCTAACCTAAACCTGTCGTTATGCCCAAAAGATACATGCCAATGATTACAGGGATGAACTTTAGTAATAAGATTATATTTCTCTATAAAAATGGGGTATCTATACACATTGTTGTACATGTGATGATGGGCAGAGTGACAATACCAATCATATGCTGAGGGACTGTTCTATAGTTAACATAGTCTGGCCAAAAAAAAAAAAAATCCTCTCCTTGAGCTGTAAAGCCAAGTTTTTTACAGCTCTATATTTAGGTTTGGCTGGTACAACACGAAGGAGGTCTTTTGTGGTTGGTTATGGAATCCCGGCTGAGACAAAATAGGTCTCGTAAAAACTTAATGTCTCGGTTTGGAGCTTTTTAATTCAAAATTAGATAGAAGGCGTTGGGGCGACAAGAGCTTTCAAGTCAACTGAAAAATCTAGCCGAGAATGTCCAAATCCAAGTCTTCTTACGTTCGGACTTTCTGGATCCCAATTTTACTTTGCCCTATACCAAATCACTCTGCTCTTCGTGTGGGTCACAACTATACAAATCAAAATCTTAGAGGATGTCACACGCTGCACTGAAATCAAAATCTTGTCAACTCTTTGAAAGTCATGCTTTACTCTTTTCTATAAGCGATTCCATTTTTTTGGCACCTTTCGATTTGATTCACTCTGCAATTTAAGGTCCTCCTCCTCGTGAAACTACAAGTGGATTAAGAAACTATGTGATCTTCATCGATTACTTTTCTTGTTATACATGGATTTTTCTAATGCATCATATATCTAAACTATTATCTACTTATTCTTGCATTGCTAATATGATCCAAATTCAGTTCTCTAATTGTAAGATTAAAATATTTGACACTAATAATATCCTTGAATACAAAGATACAAACTTCACGTACTTCCCTGCTCAACAAAAGACTATCATTTAAAGATCCTATATAAATACTCTCGTAGTTGTTTTTGCTCAAATCCTACTTACTATATCTTTGTTTCCTAACATTTCTCCTGTAGCACTACAAAAAAAATAAAGTTTAATGACAGAAATTACTGACGAAATTTGTACATATTTTGTCGGTAAGCTTATTTGACGACGAAATTTATTGACAAAAAAAGGCATCAGAGATACGACCGTAGGTAAATTTACAGACGGAAATTTTGTTCGGTCGGTAAAGAACTGAAATCATTTTTTTCAAAGAATAGACATTTCATCAAACATTTTATATACATTAGAAATTTATCCCAACATCACATCTAAAATCACGTCTTGTTCCTTTTATTACTAATTAACATTTATACCTTAAATTTGTTTTCCAATCATAAAAAATATACAAATAAACGAGAGTAATCAAATACTCAAATTAACTTTCATCTAATATACGAAAAAATACATGATAATAATTGCAAAAATACCTTCACTGAAGGACACCATGACAATGACTGGAGAATATAACGCCGATGAGTTAGAAAAAGAGTCCACAACAGAGAAATTGGAGAGAAGAAAACCGAAGATGAGTCGCAAGAAGAAGGAAGAAGAAGATGCAGGTAGGGAGGGGGAGATGCCAGGTGAGTTTAAATTTAAAAAAAATTACCGACGAAATTTACCGATAGAAATTTCAGTAGATAAACTCAAAATTTTTATTTGTCAATAATTTCCGCTTTTTTATTGACGGATATCTTATACTGTCGCTAAATTCTTTATCTTATATCGTCGTTAAAGTCCATCACAAAATTTACCAAGATGATTTCCTTTCATATTTAGCGACGGATATTTGTATCGTCACTAAACGAAAATTTTTCTGTCAATTTTACCAGCGAAAATGGATTTTCTGTCGGTAATTTGCAACGATATATTTTTCGTTGGTAATTTTCCGTCGCTAAAATTCATCGAAAAATTTATCAGGATGATTTCTCTTCATATTTAGCCATGAATATTAGTACCGTCACTAAACGAATTTTTTTTGTCAATTTTACCGACATAAATGAATTTTCTGTCGATAATTTGCAACTGTATATTTTCCGTCGGTAATTTTCGGTCGCTAATACTCGCTTTTCTTGTAGTGTAGGTTTATCTTATAGCTTTAATAGTTCAACACAACCGAAACCCTGATCTTATTGTATCTCCCTTAGTTGTGGATCCTTTACCTTAACCAAACAACCCTTCCTCATCTACTCGTTCGTCATAATCTATTGGTTCTCAACAACTTCCTCATTGTTCTACTCGAGTAAATCAACTATTAGTTCATTTTAAAGATTTTCATGTTTATTTTAATATTATTTCTCTTTATGAACCTTACACTTTTTGTAAGCCCCCCTATACGGAACCTACAGCCACCCACATACGTGGAAACTAAATTCATGTACATGCATTCATGACATATATTTCTATTCATGTATAGGAATTGTCATCACACACTTGTCGATTCAATGTTGTACATATATATATTATAAAATTTCACGTCACTTAACATTATCATTTAAGAGTAGCATTACATCTTTTCATTTATATGATAATTTAAAAGAAATATTACATATAACTTAAATACTTAGTTACAAACTGTTGAGAAATTAAATTTTCCTTGATTACATATACAATCATCTTTAACCAAAAAGATACATTCCAAAAGTACATTTACTTCTAGTGGTTGGCCTTGGTCCTTGCAGATAATCCCTGTGCCTCACTCCTATTACTTAGACTTATATGGATTAACATTCATGCTAAGTTTGAAAGCATAGTGGTGAAATACTTAGTTTGGATAACCATTTACAACAGTCATCCGCCAAGCACACACATATTTATGAATATCATAAACTCATATAAATAGTGATGACATAATTAATCAAGTTGCATAATGAAAATATGCTTCAATATATTATTCATATACCGTAAATTCACATTTATAAGCCAAATTGATATTCAATGCTCATTAGCACAAATTATTCATATTTTCATTATGTATCTCTTATTTATAACTGTTTAATTTACTTTTTATGTTAGGTTTGCACATTCCTATAGGTGTGGATAACGGGAGTATAGATATATAAAGATATCAAACTATAGATACCCAAAAGTATCGAACTATAGATACTCAAATGTATCAAACTATAGTTACTTGTAGGTAACAAACTATAGATACCCGAAGGCGTCAAACTATATAGACACTATAGTCTCAAAATAAAGACACAATTGGTACCAAACGGTAGTAGCTGCACTATAATTCTATAGACATGCCTATCTATCCACCACCAAGACAATAAAATAGGCACTATAATATTTTCCTTTAATCATTTTCCAATTTTATAATTAATATATTGACAAATCATATGATATTTATTTGAAATCATAAAATCTGTATTTAAGTTTATACATACAAGTCACAACTTACCACGATTAGAATAGTATGCAATTCATATATACTTGTATGATTTACTTCGTATGTGTTTTGTTCAGTTGTATTTCTCTATGTATATTCATATAATTATAGTATATAAATTCCTATATATCATTTAAATATAAAACATGTTAAGTTGTACTTAATTATATTCATAAAATTCGTATGAAAACTTGTATAGTCATACTATACACATATAAGCGATAAATATGCATATAAATCATCTATATATATGTAAATTTCCTTTAGCATGCATTATGTTCAATCTTAAATTTAAATGTTTTAATCATAAAATTCATATATAATAAGTCATATTTCATTTATTTCTAGATGTTTGCAAAGTTTTATAAACATTCGAAAACATAAGTGATTGGGTAAAAATCAAAAGCAAAAAACTCAAAATAGTGCAATTTGGACTACAAACATGATGGGGAATTAAAGGGCACACGGCGGGGAACAAATCTCTCCCCATCGTATGGTCTAAAAATGGGAAAACAAATCAATCCATAAACAAATCACACAACGGGGAGGATTTCCTGCCTGTTATGTCCCCTGCTTAGAATTCATACACCCCAATTTTTCTATAATTTTCATATAGCAAACGTTCAAATTAGGCTTTAAGTTCTTCTAGAATTTTGTTTCTCTATGTATTTAGTTTCCAAAGCATAAAAAATAAGGCCATTTGGACTTCCAAATCATGAGTTATACACCAAAAATCACAAGCTGCTCCAAAAAAAAGGTAACATTAGGTCACCCTTTTCAATCTCAATTCCCAAGGTCATGAAGCTATAATTAGGTCAAGGTATTTTTTAGAGATTTTTAGTTTCTATGTCTTAAGTTTCATCTCCAATTAAAATTACCCAATTTGGAGGTCTGTAAGTTGAGTTATGGCCAAAACAGTGGGACTAGTTCAAGTGAATCTAAGACAGAATTCCACTAAACTTTACTCTTTTGTCATATTCAGCCAATTCCATGCAAAATAACACCAAGACACCATTCCAGCAACCACTCCATGTCTAAATTAATCTTTGTACATATTCAAACATACAAAAATAGAATTAAACTAAATGTCTCTAGTTTAGTTTAAAATAAAAATCATCTCATTCGGAGCTCTATAACTCAAGATATGATTAAAAAGCCAAAGTATGTTCATAACAATTTCATGCTCTTCCAACCAATACCCTCATTTTCTTTCCATCAATCTTTTTCAAATTAAAACCAAAGGCTACCAATTTTTATGGAGAGATATAGGAATGTGTTAGGAAGCTATTGCTTTAAAAATCAAGTCTTTTGGAGGTCGAACGACAAAGTTATAGTCAAAAGAGTCAAACATGTTCAAGTTTGGAAAAAACCTGCGGGTCGAGGTCGTGACAATGCCAATTTGTTATCCAAGTTTGTAAGCTTTTAATGAGAGTGCTTTGCCTGGTTAATAGTGAAAACAAGCCAATAATGAGTTTTTTTTATGCCATGGATAGAGCGATGAAGTAATCAAAGTCAATCTGAAACATAGGCCTTCTTGTACACACCATATCTTTCAATCTTTGTAGCTGGGGCGTTTTGAATCTTAGTTTCTATTTTAGATTGGATTTTACTAAACAAGCTAAAGTTAATAGATGAATGATTTTAACTATTACAACAATTGTTGGCCTTGACGCGATGCAAGATCTCGTAAGCTCACAAATGAAGCTTTAAAAATTATCTTATGGAGATTTTGGAAAGCTAATTGCTATTCGACAAAGCGGAAAACTTTCTCCATATATTAGTTGTTTTCTTTTTCTTATTTGTTGAAAATTAATTATCATGTTTTTATAACGCAACTTGTGTTATCTTACGACTTACAGTTTCTTGGTGTGACCAATTCAAAAATGAAGTTCTAGAATTGAAAAGGTTTGCAATTTTGATTTAAAGTCAAAGTGTGAGTGCAACAAGCTGTGAACAAAACTGAACACACATTTAAATTTATCCATTTCAAGAAACAGAATAAATTAGAACATAAGATGTCAAATGACTTGGTTTTTGTTCATTACAATTGAAAGCTTTGTGAAAGGTATCTTATTATCATTATCAATTTCGATATAATTTCTTATAATTTTCTAATAATTAAATTTTATTATTTACTAGGCGTCTTAATAACATAAGTAGTTTTAACTGATCTAATTTTCATTGATAATATTAATTTTTTGGAAGATTGGGTTCCTAAAGAACCAAATTTAGTAGATGTCAATGATTTGAAAGATAATCTTGGATAGGAAACCATTAACATGTCACTTAGTGCATTAAATTTGAATGATAATGATGATAAAGCTTCTCTCAATGATGAGAATTTTGTACCAAATGATTACTGAAGTCAGTGTAGTTTATAGTGGATATTCTCCCGTGGACGATTGAATTTTGTTATAGGTTTTTGTTTTTCCTCTTCTTTTAATTTTACTTATATTTGATGTATATATTAAATTCTATATATATAATGTAATTCTAAATATTTTTATTTCAGGTTTAACTTTTACTTGATTGTTTTCTCATCACGAACTCTTGTTGTAAGTTGTAAGTTATAATAGTTTGAGAGTTAAGGATATTTATTGCTCTTTTTATTGGATGTTTTGATGTAATTATTATTTATTATATGATAAAATTGTATTGTTGTAATATTTTAAATACTTTATATTATTCTTAATTTTATAATTGTATGATGATGATTTTCTTTTTTATATTAATTGTGGATATTATTTATATGTGAAATATTTAAAAAATATTGTTATTTCATATTAATTGTGATTATTATTTATTATTATGATTTTTGGAGATAGAGTTTATGTAAATTTATAAAGTATACACTACAACTATACAATATAATAATGGACTATTTTGCAATTTTTTTAAAATTCAGGAACTATTTTATAAATTTAAAAAATTATCCAACACAATATCGATATCGATACAATATCGTACCTGGTTGGGTCAATCGTGATAGGCCCAGGCCCAGACTCAGAACTGCGCATGGTCCGATCGGCCCATCCCTTGGGGTTGACCTAATTCCTACAGGTATTTACCATACAAATTCATTACCTCATCAAAAAAGGTACGATTCCCAAGAACCCTTTTTTCATTATTTACTAGCCACCAAAACTCTCACAAAAACACTGACTTGAGTATCGAAGGGGCCTACCAGAAATCAACCTCCAACGTGCCTTTTATTGTTTTGCAGGAATCTTCGAATCAGAATCCGCCAATCTCATGGATCCAAGTGGCAGTGCGCAGCCCCACCAGAATCTGACAGAACCAATTGGCGCCCACCGTGGGGCCGAGCATTAAGGCACCACGTCCAAAAATACTCAGATTAGTCAGGCGGCGGCAACAAATCCTGATGTAGCCGTTGTCGCGGCACTTGCACTACAACGAATGGGCTTGCGACTACCCGCCACCCTACCACCGCCGCATCCTGACCATCAGACAAACCCTTTGCCCATCATCCAAAATCCTAGCATAAACGAGCTGCCTCCTTAACACTCACACCAGCATAATCAACCGCAACAATCCCAAAATCAAGACCAAGAAGCGCAAAGTGTGGCCCTAGAGGATGACGCTAGAACCTATTCACATCCTCACACTCAATATCCCCTCCACGCTAACCCTCCTGCACCG
>JANZLF010000002.1:8967450-8984458 GCA_026546835.1 Erythroxylum foetidum
CTAAACTAAACTAAACTAAATAAATAATAAATACAAAATATTTTACAAATTGCAATACTTATTAAAGCTTAAAATCATGACTTATTTTTGTCCCTTTTTTTTATTAAAATTAAGATTATTTAAACTAAATCTGAATTTAATGTTAAAATTAATGTGAAAATTATAAAAATAATTATTAGATAAATTAACAACTAAAGGGTATTATTATATATCCTTCTTGTTCTCAAATTTTGCGTTTCAGCTGAATTTATTGTCGTCATTTTCGTTATTATCGTTGTCGTCGTTGTAGCATATGAATAGTTTAATCTATTTATATCCTATTTCATATATTTGTTTCATATCAAATTCCACTTCAATCTCCTTTTCTCCTCCCTTCCTCATTTACTTCGATATCAGAAAAAAGAAATAAGTTAAAAGTATTTTTTTTCAATCAAACAATATTATATATTGATAGTTCTTTTTCAATAAAGTATGGAAATTCAAAAGGCTAATTAGATTAGATACAAACAATGGTAACCGGAGAACATTCATTTGACTAGGAGTGGCGTCGTTTAAGGCAATCCAAACGTCAACCGACAACTGTCATCACCCAAGGTGATGAGGAATGCAACGCGCCGCTGGTCGGAATGGGCCCGGTCGTACCCCAGCCCGACTCGTCAAATATAACCTGTCGTATATATATATTTTTTAAGAAAAAATAAAACAACATTGTTTTTAAAGAAATAGATGGGCCATCGAGCCTTGACCCGCCCATAGTCAACTCGTGATTCAGTCGGCCGACTATAATCAGCTTACGACCGATCGGGCTGACCATAATCAACCCGTAATCTGTTCAAATCGGGCCAAAATCGGACTGAGCCGGCCGGTTCTGCCATCCTTAGAGGGGAATCGTCCTTAACTAATGAGAAGTGTGCCAGAGAGATAGGAGAAGCAGCAGCAGAATGGAGGCAAATCTCAGCGCCTCTATGGGCCTCCCATCTTCAGACTCCTATAATCTCCACTACCCATCATCCCCCACCGACTTCACTAATTTCTCCTCTCTCTTGTCCCTTCCGAACCCTTCCACATGCTTCACAACAACCACCGTATGTCTCCCTTTTGCATCTATTTCTCCGTCCTTAAACCCACCCAAATCGCCACAATGGCTCAGACCCACCTCACAAAACAGCCCCAAAGTTCAATCCCTCATGAAGAACCTCTCGGTCTTCGAGCGAGCACTCATCGGAGCAGGTGGCGGCGGTTTTGCCGGTGCTTTTACTTATTTTTGTCTTCTTCCTCTAGACACCATAAAAACCAAATTGCAAACAAAAGGTGCATCTCAGATGTATACCAGCACTTTGGATGCTATAGTCAAGACCTTTCAAGAGAAAGGTATTGGTGGGTTTTATCGGGGCGTGTCTGCGGTGATTGTGGGTTCAACTGCGTCTTCAGCTGTGTATTTTGGGACTTGTGAGTTTGGGAAATCGATTTTGTCCAAATTTGAGAAGTACCCATCTATGCTTATACCGCCAACTGCTGGTGCAATGGGGAATGTCGTGTCATCCGCAATAATGGTGCCAAAGGAATTGATCACGCAGCGTATGCAAGCTGGAGCTAAGGGAAGATCATGGCAGGTTTTGTTGAAGATATTGGAGAAAGATGGAATCTTGGGACTTTATGCAGGGTATTCTGCTACTCTATTAAGGAATTTGCCTGCTGGTGTGTTGAGTTATTCCTCGTTTGAGTATTTAAAGGCTGCAGTTTTGAGTAGAACTAACAAGAGTCATTTGGATCCGATTGAGAGTGTTTGCTGTGGGGCATTGGCTGGGGCAATTTCGGCGTCAATAACCACGCCTCTTGATGTGGTTAAGACGAGATTGATGACTCAAGCGAACAAGGAGGTGATGGATAAGGTTGCAGCTGTAATGTATGGTGGTGTTTCGTCGACTGTAAAACAAATTTTGAAGGAAGAGGGATGGGTGGGGTTTACCAGGGGAATGGGTCCAAGAGTTGTTCATAGTGCTTGCTTCTCTGCATTGGGGTACTTTGCATTCGAGACGGCTAGGCTTACCATTTTGAATCAGTGTTTGAAACAGAAGGAGCTGCGTGATTTGGACTTCGCTCCGACTTGATTTGCTGACTTTAAATCGGGAAGTTAACTGTTGCTTTTGGTGATAATTATCATGCTTTACATATTGTTGCTTGGATTCTAAGGAGTACAGAAAGAGTTGTAAATTTTTAATGCAATTTTATGACTTGATCGTATTGAGGTTTGAACTGATTTTTATGGTATCAATTTTTTACAGGACAACTTCTAGTTGTAGAAAAGAAATGAAAATTTTTGTATCACATCTGGCTATGTTCCAGGATTAGTAGATGGGTACTTGATTTGATGATGTAAACTCCAATGCCTTTTAGTGCATGTTTTCTTTAAATAAGCTTCAAAATTTCCAAGAACTGGGTCTAATTGCAATGCTTGGTTGTTTGGAGTGGTAGATAGCGGAATGTGGCTGCTTGAAATATTGGGGAGCAATAGCAAGCAAATTCCTTTTTTTTTTTTTTTAAGAAGTGCAATAGCAAACAAGTTGATTCATCTAATTGAACATCTTGTTTTACTTCTTTTTCATTCGTTGTTCTGGTTGTAATCAATAGAGATTGTATTTTATTTGTTAACGCGAGAACAGATATTAGAATTTGCTCTGTTTGGGATGTGAAAATAAGGAACTGAATAAGAATTGATTTGTGTGGCTCCATTTCACTTATTAGCATTCTATTTCTGGGGCCAAGAGGTCTCTTTGTCGAACTTATCATAGTTTGAGATGTTCATTCTGTTTATTTTCTTCTCTGTCTTGTTTCTTTAGAGGAAAGATGCTATCTTTTCTCTGTAGTTCATTCCTTATTTCTTGAACAAATATAGTGATTTAGTGGCAAGAAAATCAGTTAGGTTAAAGCACAACGGTCATCTTGATCCTTGCACTTTTGTTTTCTTGTTTAAATATGAAAGTGATCTTGTTTTCTTTGTATTCCAATTTGAAAATTTCTGGAGGATCAACCAAGAAGATAATTGAGTTGGTGAGGCGGCAGTAAGACAACGCCTATTGAAATTCAGCGGGAGAGAAATAGCGAAGCCTCAGATGAAATTGTTATTGTGGGCGTAAAACAACATACTACTCGTTCTAGTCCAGGTCAATTACTACAGCCTTTAAATTTGGCATGGTTTGATCACAGCTATTGCTGCACTGCTGAGTTCCTTCATTAGATTGCAATGGCGCTCGACAGTATAAGCGGTAAGCAGCACCACCCCAAAAGATGCAGTTTCTAAGGAAACATTATCTGCTTTTTGTAGATGTAGACTCTTTGATTGCAAAAGATGGAGAAACAGAAGAATTGTGATATATTTCTTCATACAGTAGATGCATACAAGATTTAATGGGACAGCCATGGCCTTCCTCTTCACTTAAGTTTCTCCAAATGCTTGAATAGCTGTTAGGGGTAGCTCATAAGTATCGTCATCGTTTGTTCCACGATGGTATTAACTGGAGGTTTTCAAAGAATTCAGACACTGAATAGTTGACTTACTTCCCTATCATTAAAACGATCGATACAGATGTATTTAATCCTTCCAAAAAATGGGTACAGAACAGAAAGGGTTTCCATGAGAGAAGGTTTTGAGTGATATTTAAATTGGGCTTCAGGCATCGTGTAGAAAACGATGCACAATCCAGATCTAAGTCTTTTTTCTTTTTGGAAGAGCCGCGGTTGAATTTATTCAACGCAAATCAAATCCAAACCTATACTCAATAAGGACAAATAGTATTGACAAAATTTCATAAAGAAGAAAAACAAGATCAATAATTGCCTGCTTTAAGTGCCCGTTTGTCTTTTAATCTCCCACATACCACACACCGTAACTCAAAGCATGCTTTATTCGAGCCATTTTACATTCCCATTTTTCTAATAAGCAAGTTCAATTTGTGAATTATTCTGTCTCGCTCAGGGATACATTTAAGCCATTAATTTGGTAATTGTATTTACAACAGCTGTTCATATCTCAAGACTTTTTTTGCTGTCAAATTATTGCATTTGACACCTATATATATATATATATATATATTCATATGATCAGTGAATAAACATCAGCATTTATCATTTTCATTTTCACCAACTCTTTAAGTATCTTTAGTATGCATTCTCATGTTAGTAACTCAAAGCATGGCCAGTAGCCAGCCTCATCAAACTTAAAGCCAAACGTCTAACTATAATAAAAAAAATCTGGTAGCCAGTAATATAAGATTTTATTATCTTGAAATAAGTAAAATTTTTAGAAGTCAAGATCTTTGTCGAAGGAAGGAATCCAAAAAGAAATTGAATTCTAAAGGAGGAAGGACTTGTAGCATATTAACGTGAGTTTTTTGGTGATCAACTAAAAAGTTTCACATCAGATTTTTGTTGGACGACTCCCCAACATCATGATTTAAGCGGCAGCACACATAGTGAAGTATTCTTTGACTTTAAGTGTCTTTTTATTTATGTCATTCTTGACTTAATCACTTGAGATATTTTAATCTTTGTTATCATTCGTTGTTTCAAAATCCTCTATTAAGATTAACATGAGGTGATCATGCTATTGAGTGAGATAATTTTCAATAGTGAATACGATTGAATAGTGTCAAGAGTGAGTGGTGCTGGCTCCATAATAGCCTTGTATAAGCTTATTATACTTCGATGAAAGTTGATTAATCTGGGTGAGACCCCCGTAAACATAAGTTGTGTATGTTGAATTGCGTTAACAAATTTTTTGTGTTGATTTATTTGTTGCACACTTAATTTTTCTACTTGTGATCAAATTCTGGAAAATTGTAGTTGCTAACCTAGTTACTTTTTGATAAGCAAATGTTAATTTCAGTTTGAAGCAGACGCGACAAAACAAGAATTTTACAAAACGACAACTTTGACTTTGAGTTTTTCAATTGGTATTAGAGCTTGGTTCACCTTTAAGTTAGTATGGATTAATGTTTTACACTCATGGCTACTAGAGAAGGAGTTTTGATTACCAGATCACCTTTCCTAGATGACTCCAACTATCTTACTTGGAAATTGAGAATAAAAGTGTTTATTCAAGCATAAGGGACTAAAGCCTAGACTTCTGTGTTGAAAGGTTGGACTCATCTTATGACGACTGATGAAGGAATGAATCAATACCTAAAGATTTGTCTGAATAGACTAAGGCTAAAGAAGAGGAAGCACTTGGTAACTCTTAAGCAATGCATGCAATTTTCAGTATTGTAGATGAAGAACATTTCAATATGATATCAGTTTGTGAATTAGTAAAAAAAGCTTGAGATACATTACAAATCATACAAGAGGGATCAAAATAAGTGATAACATTAAAAATTCAAATGTTGGCTACTAGATTTGAAGATTTAAGATGGAGGAAAGAGAAACAATTGGTGACTTTTATAAGCGACTGTGTGATATTGCCAATCAAGCGCATTAACTTAGAAAGAAGTGCTCAAATTTGAAACTTGTCAAGAAAACCTTAAGATCATTGTCTCCTAGATTTATATCAAAGATTGCATCTATTGAAGAAGCTCATGACATTGATGAGTTATTTTTGAATAATGTAATTGGAATTATCACAAACTTTAAGATGAACCTGTTAATAGAAAAGCATGAGAAGAATAATGGTTTGGTGTTACAAGCCAAGGTTGTTTAACCTGTGCATGATTCAGGAGACGATTTAGATGAAAATGAAGATTTGGTGCTTAAGAAGTTTCAGTAAATGGCTGAAGAATGTGAAAAAAGAAAGATCTGAATTCAAACAAAATGGTAGAAGTTCATCCAACAATAACTTCAAACAGTAAGCAAAAGCTCAAAAAGGTGAAAAGAAGGCAAATAAGATAAGACATTATGAGTGTTAATGTTTCAAGCATGTGCAAACGGAATGTGCTATCACTCTTAAAAAGAGAAAAGGGAAGCCTTACACTAGCTCTTAGCGTGAAAATGAATTTGAAAGTGAGTATGGTAGCGAAGAAGAAATTGTGATTCATCAGGCTACGTTGGTTACTTTATATAAAGAAAGTACAGTTGCTTGGTTAGTAACAACCAGTGAAGAAACTAACGATGAAGATATAGATGTTTCAGTATTAAACTCTAATTCTGATAGTGATAATGATCACAGTGACTCAGAATTCAAAAAGAAAGATATCTGCAAGGCCTATGAACTAATGTACAGTGAATGGGTGAAGACTTACAAATAAAATGAGAAGTTAAAAAGGAAGAATTCTAACATGAAAGATGTTATTCAAGATTTGGAGATGAAATTATTGTTAAAAATAGATGAACTTGATGAAACTAAGCTAAAGCTGGTCAATATAGAGAAAGAAATAAGAATGTTGAATGGCAGCATCGAGAAGCTAGATGAATTGCTATAAATTGGCAAAAACAAAGGAAATTTTCAAGATGTTGGATATAAAGATGAATGCTTTTAGGTAAATAATGAGCAAAATGGTGAGATTATATTTGTCAAAGAAGTAAGATCAATTATGCAAGAAGATACTTCAATAAGAAGCAAAAACTTCATACCTATATGTCACTTTTATGGTGTAAAAGATCACTTAAGGCCAAATTGCTACAAGCTGCTATAAATGCTATTTCATAATGCCTAAAACAAAAAATCCAGACATTCTTGGAAGAACCTTCATTAGCAGAGGTTACCAAAGCAGATATAGGTTAGAAAGAATCAACAACAAGCACTTATGGCTCTTAAATATATGCGCGCTGATTCTCACAATAGATGGTACTTTGACAGCAAGTGTTCAAGGCATATGATAGGTGAAAGAGGCTACTTGATTAATTATCAAAGTTGTATGGATGATCATATTACATTGGTGATAAGAAGAAAGCAACGGTGATTGGTAGAGGGACTCTTTGCATCGATAGATTGCCTCATTTTGAAAATGTGCTTCATACGGATGTTTTAAAAAGCTAACTTGGTAAGTATTAGTCAGCTTTGTGATGATGGGTTGTTAGTTAACTTCACTAGTGATGAATGCAAGATGCTAAACCAATTAGAAGATTTACTAGACAAGATTGGTGGATAATTGCTACATCTTGGAAAATTAAGGAGTTGCTCAAGTTGTTTTAACTGTCATGTGTGATAATAAAAGTGCCATAGACATCTTCAAAAACCTAGTTCAATATTCAAAAACTAGACATATTGATTTAAAGTATCATTTCATTCGAGAACTAGTGGAGACTAAAGTTGTAGTTCTTTCCTAAGTAAAAATTGAGAACCAACTGACCGATATTTTTACGAAACTTCTTGACTCCATTAGGTTTGAATCATTTTGTGGGGAACTAGGACCATGTGCTTTACAAATTTGAAACTTATTGAAGTAAGAAATAAAAAAAGAGTGTTGGATGATAATCCTTTATACTTTCATATGGTTTATGTGAGGGGGAGATTGATTAAGTTTGATCATAATTCATTGAATGTTTTTTTAGACTTTGTGAATTTAATTGGGGATCAGTCTTATGAGGATAGATTTGAAGTGACTAATGATATGCTAATACTTATGCCTCCTTATTTATTGAGATTGATAACATTGAAGGTATTTTTCATACAGAAACAACGAGTTCTTTGTTACACTTCTTCAAATGATTCTTAGCTTCTTTTGGCATTGATTAGTCACAAGGGAGAGATGACTTTGATTTTTTGATATCTTTTATCATGATCATTTATTTTAGGGGAAGTTTCCATTTCTCATGTTCAAGGAAAGATTTTGATGTGACAAATAATGCCAAATAGGAGAAGATTGTTAAGATATTTTATTTTCGACATTATTATATTTTCATATATCTTTTATAATAAGAAAGTTGACTTGATATATGATTATACTATCTTGGAATATGTAGAATTTTTGAAAATTAAGATCTTTATGGAAGGAAGGAATTCAAAAAGAAATTGAATTCAAAAGGAGGAAGGACTTATAACATATTAACGTTATTCCATGATGTGACTATTATTGAAAATTCTTTGTTGCTATGTGTGGGGTTTTTCAGTGATCAACTAAAAGGTTCATGGTAGATTTTTGTTGGATGACTCCTTAAGATTATGGTTTAACGCAACTGCAAACAGAAGGTAGTGTTCTTTGACTCGAGTATCTTTTTGTTTATGTCATTCTTGATTTAATCACTTAAGATATTTTAATCTTTGTTATCATTCATTTATTTTCTATTAAGGTTAGCACGAGGTGATCATGTTATTATATATGAGATAACTTTCAAGGGTATGAGTACGAGTGGATAGCGTCAAAGGGTAAGAGGTGTTGGCTTCGTAATAATCTTATGCAAGTCTATTGTACTTCGGTGAAAGTTGATTAATTTAGGTAAGAACCCCATATATATAGACCGTATTTGTCGAACTGCGTTAAACAAATTTCTTATGTTAATTTATTTACCTTGCACTTAATTTTTCTACTTGTAATCAGATTTTGGAAAATTATAGTTGCAAGCCTAGTTACTTTCTGATAAATAACTGTAAATTTTAGTTTGAAGCAACTGCAACAGAACATGAATTTTGCAAAACTATGATCTGGACCATGGGTTTTTCATGATTAATGAAGACTTATGTAACTGAGTTTTGTCTATTTTTATTTCTCTGGTTTGTCCAAGCTGTTATAATTTTTTGCTTTAACAAAAATTTCACGATTATGTCAACCTATCTAAGCAAATAAAGGAGGCAAAAACGATTTTTAATAAGCACTGATGCCATCAACTTGTTCTTTTTGAAAAATAATGCCATCAACTTGTTATTATAAAAAGCATGAGTTTTTCCAGCTGGAGTTTAGTGTATGCCGCACAATATTTATGTTATGATGTGTTTTATTTATGGTGTCTTACCTGTTAATTGTCAAATGATATTTTATTAATGTGTAGTTTAAGAGTTTTTAAATAATTTTAAAAAAATTTAAATTTTTAACAACACAATTTTTAAAAAAAATATAATTTTAATTTTTACTTTTTTATATTCGATTTAGTTTTAGTTTAAATTATTAAATTTATTAGTAATTGATTATATATTAATAAAAATTGGTGTATTCTTTTATTTCAATTCAATATTTTACTTTTCATATTATATTTTTATTTAATATATATCAATTTTACGATGTTCTATAATTTTATTTTAAATCTTTAAGACGCAGGTTGCAAAAGATGGAAACAAACCAACCGTTTCTCGACTTCGTTGAAGAATCTGATTTCTTATATATGAAAGGTGAAAGTGATTTTGGTAGGTTTCATTCGGATTTAGAAGTCATTTCACATTGATATGGGTATTTTTGGAGGTTCAACCAAGCTGAAGGTGAGATGGAAACAAAATTAGATGTGTTAGTAATGAGGAACATATCAGATTTTATGGATATGGCCTCTTTCAATAATACTAGGAGGCAGGCCGAAAGGAATTGAGTGAAATATCTATGGCCCTCCTCTTCACTAAAATTTATTAAATCACTTCGTACGTTGATAACTAAACATTACTTGCCAAGGTTATTATCCATAAATTTTGATAGATTACCCAAGACTGTGGATCATATCGCATTGAATCCACGAGACACTATGGGCTAATCGTAATATTGCAAATTCTATGAATTCAGGATGCTTCTCCAATGTGTTCATTCTCCTCCCATCTAATGTTACCCATGCTTCGATTCCATTACCCAATTTGGTTTCGACTAACACAATAAAGGTACACAAGTCGCGTGCGGGCCAACTTTTCCAAAGGAACCAAACCAAATAGGTTGCTTAGCTCCAAAATTAAGGCAAGAATCGAAAATCCAATATTAGTCCAACTTGTGATGAGGAGCCAATTTGGCTTCTCCACATCATTCAACTTGTCTCACAGTTCCAAAGCCTGTGAAATGGCTTTAAATCCTTCATCGCCTTGAAAAGCTTTCAGGTAATCGTTGTCAAGCTGTGCAGTGGCTTCATTCAGTAAGTTTGCTAATTCATGTAACTCCGTATTCATCTCTTTATTAGCAACTGCTGTTGCCCGCCAGACCAAGTTCCCAATCGCACCATCCAACAAGTGTGACATTGTTCGTGGACTCATATTTACTGTTTGGTTTAACTTGAACAATTTTCATTCAAGAAATACCGTACAAATGATAGTTCAAACATATTCAATATTTAACTTGAGTTCACTTAATTACTTAAAAAATTTATTCAGAACTCACATCTGGCAATGTAAGACAGATATAGTGATTAACAAATCACGTCGAACCAATTTCTTTGTAGTATTTATGGTTTAAGTTTCTTGCTCTCAATTATCACCTAGATAATAAACTTTAAACATGCCTCGTCTCTAGTGAGCATAAACACTAGAGGTGATTTCTAGTGTGAGAGGGCCAACCTATAATCTGTCTCATATACTTATGATTCATTCTTAAATATATTTATACACAAAGACATATATTCATGAATTAAATGATATACAATGTATAATCTTCATCATACATTATATCTAAACATATGACATTAGACTGAGTGAATATACATAGAGAAATGTTTATCAATACAATTTAACATGTATGTAGTCCTAGTGACTTTACATGCCCAATGTATATATCTCTAGATATTGGCTTTATCATTGGATCTGCTATCATATCTCGGATAGATATATATCTCATGTTTACTTCTCCTTGTGCAACTATATCTTTCCCATAATTATACTTGGTATCTATGTGCTTTGTCTTACAATAAAATTTGGGGTCTTTTGTATAAGCAATTGTAGCTTGACTATCATAGTTGATGATCACTGGATTAATTTCGTTTTTAATGACTCCCAAATGCACTGAGAATCGATGAAGCCATATAGCCTCTTGTACTGTAGTTGAGAATGTTATAAATTCAGCTTCTATTGTCGATAATGCAACGCAAGATTATTTCTTACTTTTCTATGATATTGTTCCATGGTTTAGTAAGAATACATATCCTGAGGTAGAATTTCTTTTATCTAAATCTCCTCCCTAGTTTGCATGTGTATACCCTTGTATACATAGATCATTGCCTTGATAATATAATGTATAGTCCACAGTTCCCTTTAGATACCTCAATATTCTCTTTATTGCTTTTCAATATGCTTGGCCTGGATTTGATTGACATCTATTCACCATCCCAACAACATAACAAATATCTGGTCTTGTACACATCATTGTGTACATAAGACTTCCATCTGCACTAAAGTAGGGAACATTCTACATTTGTTCTCTTTCTTGTGGCATTGACGGGCAATTTCTCTTACTAAGGCCTCATTTTTAGCAATAGGGTTATCAATTAGTTTGCAATTTTGCATTCAGAATCGCTCAAGAATTCTTTGAATGTATATCACTTGTGAAAGCCATACTAATCTCTTCTAATGATCTCATGAAATCTTGACTCCAAGAATATATGCCGCTTCACTGTCTGTAGAACTCTGGGGATCAAATTAAACACTGATGAGGCCAGCAATCGTACTACTTGCACAGCGGCTGCCGGTGGCATTTTGCACGACAGTAACGACAATTGGCTGGGAGGATTCACTCAGAACCTGGGTTGGTGCGCTCCACTGTCTGTAGAACTCTGGGGAGTCTTCATCAGTCTCTCCCTCGCCTGGCACCTAGATTTTCGCCGCATCGAGTTGGAGGTGGATTCGGTCGCAGTACACACTATGATCACCTCAACTGCGCGCCGCACACAGGCCACCAATCCTATTGTCCTGGGCATACACGAGTTACTCTCCCGCAATTGGTCTATTGCTTATCGACACGTCTACCGAGAGAGCAACAGATGCGCAGATTGACTGGCCTCCCAGGCAGCGCACTTCACTGTTGGGGTTACTTTTTTTGACACTACACCCTCCGGGTGCCACCACTTCCTCATTGAGGATCAGTCACGGACTTGTGTCCTACGCACTGTTTTGTAATTAGCTCCGGCTTTCCCTTAAAACAAAAAAAAATATAAAGAGCAAATATAAATGCAAAAAAAAAGTTTCGAATGGGATAACATCAAATTTTTAACATAAAAATCTTCTCAATGTGAGAAATAAAACTGTAGGACTTAGTTCAAGAAGTAATCTACTATAAAATTAATGAGTACATCAAAAGAGTTCTTCAACAACTAAAGAGTTCATAACAATAAATACTTATTAACATGTGGTAATCAAACAATGTGTATATCAAAATTCGGATATATCATGAAGACTTTGTTCCTTGCTATAACAGTTCCTTCCAAATACCATGATTGTTCTTCTTCAATACTACAACAGTTTTGCACTGTCAAATTTAACAACAGTTTCTTCCTAATACCATAATTGTTCTTCTTCGGTACTACTCTTATAGCGCTCTACCGTTCCATCTAAATTATATTTCACTTTGTAGATCCATTTGTAATTGATGGGTCTCTTTCTGAGTGGAAGACTCTTAACCATTACAATCTTATTGGCTTCTAAAGTTGCAATCTCCTTTGACATTGCATCACACTACTACGCACTCTTGACCATCTTAGAATAATTTTTGCGCTCTACTTATGACATCATTACCACCAAGAATATATGATGCCTATGAGAAAATATACGAAATGTTACATAATTAGCTACGGGATAAATAGTACTTAATTGAGAAGGCTCCATACTATGGGGGATTGAAAGGGGGTTGGATTCTTAGAAGTATTGGTCATGTGGTTGTTACTAAAGCCTATTTCGCTCAATAATAAGTATCATAAACCTCTTTATTTTCTTAGTACTTAATAATATTAATTCCTATATTAAGATTTAAATTTTGATCTGACTAGTATCCCACTATAGGAGTCTACCATATTTGCCTGTATTCTGTTATGTGATTATATAAAGCTTACAGCAGTAGACACCTTCACAGCTCACCCCACTTCAATCAATTTCCTTGAGATCGATATGGCATGTATCATAAAAAGTTTACCAATAAATTTCACTTGACAGTTTAACTCATTTATCAATTGGCACATATATATCAAACTGCAATTCAAATTAGGAATATAAAACATCATTCAATATCTTTTAAGAATTTAAAACAATTTGATCAACCTTTTTTTAATTAGTGGTTGTTTTCCCAATAGGTAAGATAACAGGCCTAGGCATTGCATCCTCAGTGTTGCTTAATAACTCCAATCATCATGTTATATGATTAGACGCTCCATTCTCAAGTATCCAAGTTAGGATCTCATGAAACTTACTGGAAAGCTTCTCTAACAGTCATTTTAACTATTATATTGATATACCTAGTAGGGTATTATATCCCGGCCTGCCTTCATAGTCTCCACGTGCGCCGCACTCAGTTGGATGGATTTTTCAATTTAATTGAAAATCTAAGAGATCAATATCGAGTTACACGTCTATCGCGAGTTTCGTCGAAGTTCCATTGATGAAACCTAACCTGTTTTTGGATTTAAAGGCAGTGATCATGACCTTCTCTCAAATGTGATGGAGATAGTTTTCTCTGCCGAGTAAACATGACACGATAATCGCTTCTGGATTACCCAGTGTATGTAATTAATACGGAGGGATCCATCACTATTCGTGGCTGACCCATCTCACTCATTTCCCAAAGGTACATGTGCACCTATCCATTTCTCGAAGATTATAGCTGACTCTGAAATAATATGGAGAAAACTCTATTCTTATCTATATCGAAATTTATTATTATTTTTACATGCCTACGTATAGTAACTGACCACTCCTAGGAATTCTAATTAATGTAAATGACAACTTACCAAATTTACGTTTATCTGTAATAATAATTATCTTTAAGTAAATATACAACAAACATTTACTTTCCAATAGAAAATGATGAGCGACATGTAAGTTGTAGGCATTAACAGATCAATAAGCACACTTTGTAGTAGGGTTGACAACAGGAGGTCGAGATGCCCTAACTCCTTTCAAGCTCAAACTGACATTAATGCGATATTATTTTACTTTTATATGAAAATGACATTTTTTAAAGATTAATTTGAACTTCTGAAGTTGTATTGGATCGAATCTAAACTTAATCTAAAAATCATTCTAATTCAAATTTAACTCGTTGACTTTAAAATGAACCAAAAACAATAACCATAGTTCATGAAGATCAAAATGGTGAATTGTTATAAGAGATGACTTAACCTATAGAAATTTGAGGACTAGGAAGATAATACTCTAAAATGCAGATACATAAAACTTATAATTATCATCAGTTAGATTAAACTTGTCAATAACAATTTGCAAACTATTGTATAGATGAATAAGACCACTTCACAATTACTAAGAGACAATATAAGATAGTTTCTAAATAATACTCCCTTGTAATTTCAAATTTTGTTATTAATTTATAATGAAGTATCTAAAATATCAATGCAAAATAAGAAAAACAAAATTACCTTGTCCAATCAAGAAAAATTAGCTTGTTCCCATTTGACTTATATGGACATGAGGAACAAGGATAAGCTGTTCCTTGCTTTCTACGATTGATACAATGTTTTACCAAGGCTCTTGCCACCGTATTCAACCGAGAAAACCTTTAAAGTCTTAAGAACTAATGATATCATTTAACGCTACGATTGGGTTGTAAATGGCTTCAAACACTACTAATCACAAACAGAGGGAGAGACTTGTAATTTTCATTAGAGAACAAGTTTACTTTTCTAATCTACTGACTCTGAAACAGTAAAGGATGAATGTTTTGTTTCAAGTATGGTCGCTATTTTTTATTTTAAAAGAAAACACCGCTCAGTTCACATTATCTAGTCGGAGTCAGTCCTGAAAGCATCTCGACGTAACATCTCTTCTTGGTCGAAAATTTATCAAAACCCCAAGTCGGCAGATGTTCTTTCCTCCAATCACAACTGCGAGCTATAAATCTAATCACTAACAGGGCATAATGTGCGTGGTATTAGTCTCATATCTTCCCAACGCCCCGTCAAAATCACCACCGTTCATCTTAGACCCAACTCTCAACACCTTGACCAAATCACCGCTCATCTTCCGCACATTCCCTTCACCCTCACTCTGCATCACCAACAACAATTTAGTGATGCCGTTGTTCCTCACCACTTTATCCTGCACCCTCCCATCCCTGAACACGCAACACATGCTCCACAGCACCAATACGGCATCCTCCCTCGCCGTTTTGGACACCTTCATTAATCTCTCCATGATACCAGTGACGCATTTGGGTTCCTCTCTTATAGCAGTTCTACCGTCTCCGCTGCACGTGCAAGCCATCGATAACAGTTTCAACGACTTCTCCACAGTCGAAACGGCAGCGCTCTGGTCGGAGAGAGTAGCTGCTAGGAGTTTAACCAGTCCCAGTTGGACGAGTTGAGTCTTGATTGTTCGATTCATGGCGATTAAAATAAGTAGCGATAAAACAGTGTCTTTCAGGTCGCGGTCATTCTGTGATTCGAGTACGTCAATAAGATTCGGTATCAACTTCGGAGTTTCTGCGACGATGCGTCTTGATTCGTTGTCAAGCAAGATCGATTCCAAAACCCTAATTGCTTCAATTTTGGACTTCGGATCTCCTTTTCGAAGGACTGAAACAAAAAAAATTAAGCATTCTGTGTTGCCATTAAAGACTAATTTGTGCAGTTTCTCCCTGACTCCATTTTCAACCAAAATTAAGTCCAAAACCGTAACTATCAACTCTGAAACTCGAACCTCGGAGCATTCCTGATTCAAAGTACGAACAATCACTTCAACAAAACCGTTGAAACTCACCAAGAATCTTCTGTTATGCTCGCTAAGGCTCACAAACTCCACAATTTTGACCAGAGATTCCAGAAAGCCCTGTTTCCTGGCCTCAATCGTCTGAATCCAAAGACTGACCTTCGGTTGCGGAGAAAAGTGAGGATCGGAGAGTCGGACGGAAGACTGGTTCCAGACATTAATTAAACGGCGAAGAGTGAGATTGGGAACGAAGTCTTTGGATGGGAGGATCTGCATGGTGGCCGGACATGTGTCGTGGCCCGAATCGAGCCACAGTTGTATACTGGAACGATCGTAGGTGACGCCGGTGCACAGACTCACCGGAGACTTCATAATGTCCATAGAAATCGGACATCGGAAAACACTAGGTATTGTTATGTACAGTTCGCCTCTCTCCATTTTTTTTTTTTGGGGGAATTTTGAACGAGAGAGTGGAGAGACTAGGAGTTTCGAGGCAGAAGAGAGAAGAACAGAAACAGGCGCTTAAGTATAGGAATGGGAGAAAGATTCAAACAAGAAGGTGACATCGTTTCGTTTATTAGCTGTAGCCTGGTAGTAGGTCGTTGCTCGTTTCAAACAAGAAGGTGACATCGTTTCGTTTATTAGCTGTAGCCTGGTAGTAGGTCGTTGCTCGTTAGTCAAACGCGGAACTTTTCAAAGAGCTTCAATTTTGATGACGGTCTTCCTTCTTATATAAATGAAAACCGTGTCCGTTGGATGGTGGTCCCTACCTTAGAAATAGACTCCCATTAATCAACGGTCAACAAGTCGCGTATGATAAAATAATAATATAATATCGTAAGTTGGACCCGTCACCGCCGGACCAGAGTCGTACGAACCGTCCACTGCTGTGCTGACCACTCTGTAGGAGTTGTTACATTAGTGAGTCAACAAGAGGACCTGAATTGCAGGGCTTGGTTAACAGCTTGTAGTTCTATAGTAGTTTAGTGAGTATACAAGAGGATTAAGGACGCGTGGCATCCTTTTATTTTATTTAACGGTGAAAGGCAACATTAATCGTGTTTCAGTTTCCAAGTTAAGTATGAACGAGAAAATTGCTCCAAACCAGCCTGGATTCTATTTGCTTTTCTCCAATGACTATTTTCTTTGTCTTGCTGATGCATAAAATGAGTTAATACTCCATATTGATGATTTATTTCTTCTTTCTTTTCGTATGTGATTTGTAACATTTTAGTTGTTCACTAAATTTAAATTATTTTCATTATTATAATCTTTTATAAGGAGGGTAAAATTAAGGGAGAGCTTGGTTCATAA
>JANZLF010000002.1:8992060-9003959 GCA_026546835.1 Erythroxylum foetidum
ATTAAATATTATCAACTATATTAAAATTAAATTATAATATAGTTAAATTTGATGTAAAACAAAATTTTAAAAAAATTATTTTTTCCTCTTTTAGTAAAACAATATAATTAATATTAAATATAATCAATTATAATATATTAAAATTTGATGTAAAACAAATTTTTATTTCTCAAGATTTTTAACGAACCAACCACTATTAATAGTAATAATAATCATTCTTTCGTCCTAACTAATTATTATAATTATAATGATTATATTCGTTCTTATTGCTTACTATATTCATTCTCATTCCTATTATCATTATCCAATGTGAACCCACCACTGCCTAAACTTAAGAAAATAAAGTTTAATTAACTTAACAAATCATTAACTAGGTGATTTTGATCATATAATTTTTAAAATATAAATCATGCTAAATATCATAATAAGTAGATGAAATTGACATGTTTCAAACTTTTGAAACATATTAATTCCTCTTCCTTAATCATTTTTTGTTTATAATACCTCGTGATAGATGATTTTACTTTTGTTAATCATAAAACCTAATGAATAAGAAAAAGACTAATTTATATTTTTATAATTCAATCAAATAACATTCATAACATAATTAAATTAATAGTAAAAATTATTTAGCTATTTAATTATTAATTAAGTTTAAACATAATAAGTTAATTCAATATTATGTTGTATTTTAACATTTTCCCAATCAAAAAATAAGATAATCATAAAATTAAAGAATATAATCTCAAGTGCACAATATAGTATATTGTTTCTACATATGCAATGTCTTCAAAGAACTTGGATATTATCCTAACTCATCATCTTTCTTTCGCACTTCTATCAAATCTTATAAGTTTCACCTTTTCATCAAATTGTCTTTCAACCTTAGTTATATATATTTCAAGATAATCCACCACTTGAGATTTTTTTTTCTTAAATATATAAACATAACCATATTATGGGAAACTATCAATAAAATTAATGAAATATTTTTCTCTACCAAAAAATGGAGCGTCAAAAGCTCCACAAACATTAGTGTATATAATCTCAATAAATTGAGTGCTTCTTATGATTCTTTTTGTATTATGTTTAGCTTATTTTCCCTTAATGCAATCTATACATGCACTTAGATTAATAAAATCTAGATTTGGAAGAGTCTCATTCTTTATTATTCCAACCTTTCTTTAGATACATGAGTAAATGTCTATGTCATAAGTAAGCATACTATTGATCTAATTCATTGCATTTGATTCCAACATTATTATGAACAATAATTAGCATTAGAGGAGCTACTAATAAATCTAGAAAAGAAAGAAAAACCTTCCTCAAGTAGCTTGTCCTGTCCCATGAAAACCTCATTTGCTTTTATTATAGACACAATTTTTCTGGCTCTTGTTAGGGCCACTCTCTTATGAAAGTAAGAGGTGTTTCTATCTCCTTCAATCACCCATCTTTCCCTCAATCTTTGTTTCATAATGGAGAATTCAACTTCAAGTCTTAGGGAACACTTGGCAAAGGTTTGTTCTTTTGCATTTTGCAGGCTCTGGTTACTTGGGCCGAAGTATAATTGAGCATGTATTTTCATCAGCTTCTTTTTGGAAGAGGCAATTGCTTTATGGGTGTTACCAATAGCTTCCTTATTTAGAGATTTCAGCTTATAATTTTGGTGTAACTGAATTATTTGGAACCCCTATATATATGACTACATCCTCTAGTCATAGCTTCCTCAAAACCACTAGTCCCGCATAGATAGTTATTAAACCTAAAATACCACTTTCTTATCACCCCACCATTAAAGAGTGGAACCTTAATAAGTGAGTGATCATAACATAATGATTCAAGTAAGAAAGCTAAGGAATTATGGTGACTGATTAGAACATAAAGATTCAAAAAAGAAGGATAAGGAATTATGGAACTTTGGATACCATAGGAGACTATTCATACTCCTATCCAATGTTTTCCTTAAAAACCAAGGTCCCTCCTATTTTTTACTCTAGGTGAAGAAGTTAACTCCTTTATGCAAATCCTCAACCTCTAGGTTTATAACATACTGTTTGAAGTCCCTAAAAATATTTCTTAAAGAATGCATATTCTTAACCTTATTAGAGTGCAATATAAAAATAAAATCTCTTAGGAATAACCATGGGTCTTGAATGTTATTGGTCATTTCCCTTGGTTTGTTCTATGGGTATTTCCTCAAGAAACTATTATTTTGTCCATAGATTATGGAAATTTCAACAATGATTTGTTTTTGTCTGAGCGTAATCTCTATATGGATCAATCAAGTTTGGTATTAATAGTTCAACATTTTAACCTTCTCCTCATCATACAGAATAAGAATTCTCCTGTTAAAATATCATCCATAGTTATCTATCATCCTCTAATTCTTTTTTAAAAAATCCAGGATATTATTTTTTTCTTTTTAAATTCTAGATTCCAAGATACCAAAAAGTAAAGGCTTATTCTCATGAATGAGGTCTTTGAAAATAAGTTGTTTAAAAATGGAATAAGACCTCTTATATTCCAAACAAAGATAGATATATTAGGGAGTAAGGGGAGAGTTACCTTTCTTCATATTGGACTTTTTTCTTCTGTAAGTATTACTACTTGTTATAGAAGATGTTGCCTCAGTACCACTTTTAAGTTTTCCTCTATTATCTCTTCCTCAACTACTTCAATTTCAAAGTTGAGTTCTTTTACACCAACTAGTTTTTAATACCTACTAGTTTTGAAAAATCTATTAGTAGAAATCAATAATTTCTTAGGACCAATCATAGGTTTCCAAGCACACATAACCTTCATAACTTCTTTTACAAGCTAAATATCATTATTAAGCCTCATAATTGGTATTTCACTTGGGATATCTACTAAAGCATCTACCAAGACATATATTATGGCGTAATTGATTCTCCTAATTTTAGCAATAGCTTGATCCATGCATAGGGGTTTGCCAACATAGCTTGCAATGTAATTGAGTCTTTTGGTGGTCCAGTATTCTAATGGGACACCATGCACACACTTCCATACCAATATACTTGTGTTTATGTTATCTTCTATTATTACACCAGGTTTCCAAATCTATGATAACAATGGCTTATTCATTACATTCCATAGACCAACCTCAAAGACTTTCATAGCATTACTCCTATTGGCAAATATGCAGAAGAATACTTCCTCTTCATTAACAATTACTTCATTAATGCCAAAGATTTTCCAGTTTGAGAGAGCCTAGAACTTCACAATGGGATAAGGTACTCTTTTATCAAAGAAGTACCCTATTAGAGTCAATTCCCACTTAGCAACAAATTCCTTGAGGACGTCTAAAGGAGGAGAAACAATAAGAGAGTTTTATGTATTAGATAGAGGAGAGCAATGTAGTTTAAGGTATAGTTTAGGTTCTCCAACAACCTAACCCAAGTTTTTTTTGGGTTTGATGTTTTCTTCTTGAATATGGGCACAGTCAGTTAAGGACGGTTAGATGGAGGAATGTGAGGGACTGTTGGCATTTTCCTTAACTGGTTGGAGTTTTAAGGTGAGGTGACCAGACTTAGCAGGAAGAGGCAGAAAGTTTTCTACTTGGGACATATGTCTAAAAGAAGTTAGCTGGAAAAGTGTTGAGATAAACAAAAAGTGACAAGAAATAAGCAAAAGGGCACAATGGGGTTCGTAGAGGGACAGGGATAAAGATGAGCTAGAAGTAGAATCAGGTACTAGATGGAGAAAAAACTCAAGGAGCTTAGAGAGAAACATGAGCTTCTCTTAATAACCCATCTCTCTTCAAGTAGGGATATAATTGTAAATATTTATAGTGGTAAAATTATAAGACTATAATTACAAGGACAAGAATGTAATTTTATAAGCCACATTCAATCTTTAGAGGGATCATACAATCCATCTTCAATCTGCAACTCAAGCCAAAGAAAATTTGTCATTTTTTGATAATTTTAGAGGACTTTTGCTCCTTTTCTAAAATTTTGAACCAAAAAACTACCTATAAAAGGAATCGAAAAACTAAAAAATTTTGGCTATGGTGAAGCTTCAATAAATCAAGATTTTTTAGTTATTTTGTATAAAATTTACCTAAAAACACATGTTAACATGTATTCATGTCCCAAAATAGTTTACACATTATTTTAAAAAATTTTCATGAACCTATATAGAGAAATTATATGTCCAAAATCAAGTTGTTCTAATACAACACATAAAACTTAAAAAAAACAAATTATTTTCTCTTTCTTGATTTTTTTACAAATATTATTTATGAATGATTTTATGTTTATTAACTTGAATTATAATGAATAAGAAAAAGACCAATTTATATTTTTCAAATTTAATATGGTAAATTAATTAAATAAATAAGTGAATGGTTAAGATTATTTAACTATCTAAGTATTAATTAAATTTAAATATAATTAATTCATTCAACATGACATCATTATAACAAGCAAAACATCTAAACAACTCATATCTTCTACTTATACTCAGAATCGTTAGAATTCTTTAGATTTACAATGGTTTTAGAAGAACCTAAAAACTTTTCAACCATCATTAAGCGTGATTAGTTCAAACTTAAAACAACCCCTTAAAATTGGTAGAAAAGTCGACCTTTAATTGAATTTGTTTAATTTTAGTTGGTTGGTCAAACAAAAGGATTCTTTTCATACTGTGAAGCATTTTTTAATCATAATCTCAATTAAGGCATAGAAAGCAAGTTTTGGTCCAGTAGTAAAACTCTTAACTAGGTTTAGACCTATGTTGAACTTAGGCAAGATTATGAAAATTCACCAAAATTCACAAAGTTCATGTACACCCTAATAACCTAAAGGCATAAAAAAATGATTATTGTAATGTATATTTAAAGTATTATTTATTTATATTCTTACTATGTTTTCAACATAGAGTAATTGCGGCATTCAATCCTTAACAAAGTTAAAGTCAAATTTAACATACTCTGTACATAAGCCTCCCGGCTTTATAAGGGTCAGAGGAGAGTCATCAATGTATGCAACATTCCCTTTGTAATTTTTACAAAGAGGTTGGTTTCATGATTCGAACCTATGACCTTATAGTCATAAATGAGCAATTGATAACTATCATCAGTTGCTCCAAGACTCTTCAAGTCAAATATCTAGGCCTTCCAAGTCAAGCAAACATGGTTGATAAACAAGCTCTACAAGAATTAAGATACTTAGTGACAAAGTATTTCATCACAAATATGATAGTTATCGTGACCAAAAATTTGTAAATCACTGTTACTTTCATTATTTGTGATAAATTATTATGTAGTCACTAATGGTATTGTAATTGTGACACTACTGAGTTTGTGTTCGCTAATAATATGTTATTAGCGTCAATAATAGCTCTCTCACTTTTAAGTTATCACTAATAGTATTAAATATTGGCGCCTACATCATTTTACAAAAATGAAATGTAATTGTGATAAATAAATTATTGTCATTATTATTCGTTATTGTGATGAGCATTGTTTTGAAAACCGGACAGAACTGGCTGGTTTGACTGGTTAGACCGGTGACTGGTCGGTTATCCAGTCCAGTTGACTCCTAAAAATTGGTCCCTAATTGAACCAGTGAAAACCGGTCAATTGACCGATCGAACCACTGGTTCAATAAATTTTTTATTTTATAAATATTTTTTATATTATTTGATATATTTTTCATTTTTTAATATTACTAATATTATATATAATTAAATATAATTATTGCATAATTATGACATCACACCGGCCGGTAACCAATAAGGCCTCCGATTCGATGTCCGGTCTAGGTTTCAAAACCTTGGTGATGAGAAAATTGTTTATCACTTAATTGATATATTTTTGTGACGACGATTGTGGTCAATATAAGCGCAAATAGTTAGTGACAATAATATATCGTCACCGTAGCATATGAACCACTATAGTCACTATTATTCAAAATGATTATGACAAGAAATCTTTTCATCACATAAATTTTAAAATAATTGTGACGAGAAATCTTTTCGTCATATAAATTTTAAACCTTTTGTCACTAAAACTTATCGCTAATATAATACCAACTAATTAAAGTTAATTAAATATTGTCACAATAATAAACTTACCCTTATGACCAATATTGTTCAAAATATTATTGTCATTTTTTGGAAGTTGATCTTATGTAATCTGTTGTTGTTAAATTGTGTTGTTTGTGGGAAATTGAAACCCAACAACTGCTTTTTCAACTGATACTAAACGATCATCTATTGCACCAAAACGAGAAGTAATATTGGAGAATTTGATTTTTATTAGATATGTAATGAATATTTACTGTAAATAATTAGGAGCTGTACACTTGTTCCTTAGTCATCCTCATTTTCTGATAATTTATCAAATCTTTTATAGCCTTACAAGAAAGATGCTTGTAATTATTTAAGTTTGCTCTACGCCAACAAAATGCAGCCTAATTTAATTCCAACCAATAATCGATAAGAATGAAACCCTAAAAACAAAGTAGACTCTCAAAACTCCTAAATATTTTCTCATCTAACAGCATGGAGAGAAGTGGGAGACTGCCACGGTGGTACTCGACCTCTAGAGAAAGCAATGCTAGCAAGAATATGCTTCTTGACCAACAATGATTGCAGCAGGAAGAAGAAATGGTGGAGTGGGGAAGCATCCTTCACTAGCCACCACTAGAGATGCCTTTCACCAGATGAAACAATGGCCACAAAAGGGAGCTGTTATGATTAACCTGCAACAAGAATTTTTTTTTAAAAAAGAAAAGAACAAGAAATGGTACGTAGCAATATGATTTTTTAATTGGAAAGAGTCAAATACTGTAACACCCCACTCCTGTCCGACATATGTACGTGCGCCCTACGATCACACGTGCGCATGCCCGATAGAAGTGGCGTGTTAACTATCTCACCTTCACTTTACTACATGGCATCATAAGTAAAATAAAAAATAACACATTATCTAAAGTCCAAAAATTTTCTCATTTCATATCATAAACCATAATTTACAATGTAGCATTAGATCTATCATTCATATGTATACATTGTTAGCCTATCAAAGCTCATAGTTCAGTTGATAAAGTATGCTATATAAATGAGGAAATAAACCAAAAACTAAAAACTAATCTTCAGTCCCCAACTGACCGAACTTTGAGTCATAACTTGTACCAAAATGTAGTCTTGGTAGCTAAGTCTTCGCTCTATCTCAAACCTGAAATTGTCAACGTTGCAATTTTGGTAAGTTTTGTGAACTCAACAGAGTAACCATCCTCGATGATTCACTCTTATCGTACAACACACAACAAATCATATTATTATGTAATTCACATCAACTTGATTTTTGTCAAGTAATATCACATAAAACCTGATTAAATTTATCATATTTCAAAAACAAATTTAAACATTTCATCATTTCAGTACAATTTTGCAAAACATACACACTGACAAATGATCACATATTTCACACGCAAAGTTCTCAAATCATTGCAATCATTCAATTAATTTAGATCATATGTGTATGCAATGTTGTGAGACTCGATTTCATTTATTTCATTGTTGTGATTGTGTGCCTTTTTTACAGTCCCATATTTGTTATGGACACTAGGCTCTTTCATACTGTCCCTTATCTATTGGGGATACAGGGCTCTTTGTACACATTGAGCTTTAGACTCTAATCACGAATGTCTGAGCTTTAAGCTCTTTTTCACTAGCGACATCAGTCACAACTACCTTTATATTTCATGCATTGGAATGAAAAATGAAAAATTACAATCCTCACATTTGATCAATTGCATTTGCATTCATGTTCTTGTTCACAATAATCATCGGACTAGGTCCAGCATGAACTTTCAAGTTGAGAACCATGTAGTTAATCTCATTCATATTCAAGTAGCACTTTCAATGTTTTAGTCATGCATCAACACTCCTTGGACATTTCATTTCTGAAATTCAGTACACATTCATCAATATCAAAACAAGTCAAGGTGAGACCATCTTAGGTTACTCACAATTGCTCCCTTTTTTCTTATTGCCTTGAAGTTCCAACAATATCTGGAAGCGGTCGCTCTACTTGCTCTTTTATATGCAATGAAATACAATTTCATGTTACCACGTTATTCATATAACTGAATATGCATTTTTATAAATGTATCATGTAACATGCATATTCAATGACGTATGCCCGGGTATACTTCTGTAATAAACCGATGCAAAGATCAATTGTACTCCAAATGTGACAAAATTCATACACTCATTAACTATTCCAACTTTCTTATCAACACATATTTTTGGGTCTACTTTACATGATCAATAGGACAAGGAAATGGTGTATTTTTGTAACACTTTCTTCTAGACAATTGTTCCCCCGTGCCATAAGTTTCTAATGACACCAAGTTCATACAATTTAGTTCATTATTCTATGAGTTATGCTCAAAATACTGTAGACTAATTACATTTGAAATTTTGGCTAATGCATGATCATGCATTCAAAGTTGTACAATCCATATCTCTCAATTCCAATATCAAAAAAATTACAAACTTCATACCTATTAAAATCTAAGAGAATAAGTTACAAGTTTTGTAAAGACAACTTTGTCTGATTTGGCCTACATCAATATAGTTTATTTGATAACAATAGGATATGATTTCTTTCACGAGTAGTGCTACAGCCTAACATGCCAAAATTTTAAATTCTTAGAGACAGAATTAAAAGTCTACTTCTTCAAGAAAGTTGGAGTCATATGTTTCTAATTTAATTTGATTAAGAATAGAATCATTTTGAAATCTACATATCAAGATATAATCAAAATACCGAAACATATTCAATGAAAATATTCAGTTCATAATATTCCAGCAGACTTACTCACTTTCATCCAATCAATCTTTTTCAAATCAATTCAGATGGCTCTAAATTTTTATGGAGAGGAAAAACAATGTCTTAGGAATGTATTGATTCAATTTTCAAGTCATTTAGAGGTTAGGAGACAAAGTGATAGTTGAATAAATCCAAACTGTTTAGTTTTAGAAGCACTGTTGGTCCTCTTGCATGTAATACATTGGTTACATATATATGATGCCACATGTCACACGATAATTTTTCTCTTATTTTTTAAATTTTATCTTAGTCCAAAATATCCCAAAATTTTGAAAATTTCCTAAAATTTACCAAAAATTTTGAAATAATAATTATTATCACCAAATAAATTTTCAACATAATAAATCCACAATTCCATTTTAATCGCATTTATAAATCAATTATACCCAGAAAATGTCAATAAATGCATGTATAATTATTTCATGAATATCAACACAATTCACATATTTAAAATTGCCATATGATGTATGAAATGCATTTCTAATTTCTCGGTATTCTCTCATTTACACAATTCTGGGATCCTAGCCCCTAACATAGGATATTGAGACGTTACAGATACAGTGATGTTTCATATAAGAAGAAGAGAATACAAACAAGAAGGTTCATAATTAACTTTTCTCCCCTTTCCACACTAATACACTTGTCTCTTTTTAAAACATCAATCTCTTAACTTCCCAGGTAACTAACGTCTAATATCTTAACTTCCCCGGTAACTAGCGTCTACAATTGCTGCTCCTCAAGGCACTTAACAATTCTTCACTTTGTTGCAGATCCTTAATTCCAGGAACAGATGCCACCTCATGGTTCAAAGTTTGACTTTAGTTATTTTGTAATATGACATTTCCTTCCTCATCAAAACAGACCTTGTCATTAAGGTTGAAATGAGGATACAACTACAATATCTGAAAGAAAAATTCCCAAATAGGTGTAGTAGGACCATCCCATTCAATCGAAACTTCTAGCTGAAAGACCCCAGCATGCAGTACACGACAAATATCTAGCACACAACGTGGTCAATAAATTGGACCAAGATCATTAGTCATCAGAGGTAAAGGATTATCTGCTGGGTAGGATCACCATCACATTTCTTAAGGAGAGAGACATGGAAAATGGGATATAAACAAGATGTAGCAGATAACGCCAGACGATAAGCAACAGAGTCAACCTTAGAGAGTACTTGTAAAGGAACAAAATACCATAAACCAAGCTTTTGTGATTTTTGTAGCTGCAAAGAATGTTGTCAATAAGGCTGAAGGTTGACATAAACCCAATCACCAACTTGAAAGGAAACCTCAAAGCGTTTAGTGTCAACAAAGTGCTTCATTCGATCCTAAGCATGTTGTAAATTAACCTTAAGCCGAGCAAGAAGGGCATCATGTTCTTGAAGTTGTTGCAAAACATCAAATGGTGTATCGTCGGAAGGATTAACTTGAAGCAAGGTTAGAGGATCACGACTATAAACCACTTTAAATGGTGTCATGCGAAGAGAAGTGTGAAAGGAGGAATTATACCAGTATTCAGCCTATGGTAAATACTAAACCCATAGGTGTGGGTGATCAAAGACAAAATAGTATAAGTACATTTCAATGCAACGATTAAAAGCTTCAGATTGGCCATCCATTTGTGGGTGATAAGCCGAACTCATAGCCAAAGTAGTGCCCTGTAAATGAAACAAATGTTACCAAAAAGTGTAGGTGGAAGTCTTATCCCAATTAGAAACAATAGAATGGGGAACACCATGAAGCTTGACAATGGTATTAGCAAAATCCTCTATAATTTTCATGCTAGTGAAATTGCTCTTCAATGGAGCCAAGTGGCGGTACTTAAAAAGTCGATCAATAACAACCATAATAACAGAAATGCCATGTGAAGAGGCAAATGAGTAATGAAGTCCATAGCAGTATCTTCCCAAATTTGAGTTGGAATGGGAAGTGGACTAAGTAATCCAACTGGATGTAATTGAGAAACTTTTGCTTGTTAACAAATAGAACAACGCTGAACAAATGCTTTAATATCAGCTCTCATATTCTTCTAATAAAATTAATGAGATAACTTAGCAAAAGTTGGTAGAAAACCAGAATGCCCACCAACAGCAGAAAAGTGAAACTCATGAAGAATTTTCTGAATGAGAGAGTGGGCAATTGAAGAAACTACTATGCGACCATTATACAGTAATAACCCATCTTAAAGTGAATAAGAAGGCATGGTTAAATAAAAATTGTGAAAATTAGCAAGTAAACCTTGCAATGCAGAAGAAGTTTTAAGCTTTATAAAAATATCATTCATTAGAGAACTATGAGGTATAGATAAGGCAGACAAATATAATCTAGATAAAGCATCTGTAGTTTAATTGTGTGCATAGAGTAATTGTAACCCATTAACTTGGGAAGAAATTACTGCTAGTCGGGTGTTTGGACTACTTGAGCAGTCAAGTGCTTAAGACTTTGGTGATCTGTGCGAATAATAAGCATGCCCCAAAAGATATTGAAGAAACTTCGCAACAACATTTGTGATGGCCTACATTTCACGAACATAGGCAGGTTGTGAACTCATTTTAGGAGAAAGCTTTTTAGAAAAATAAGAAACCGAGTGACCATTCTGGCTCAAAACTGCTCCAAGCCCATGTCCAGAAGCATTTGTCTCAACTGTTGGGACCCGATCCGGGAACCGAATCCCAACCGGAAAAGCAGAACGGAAAACGGAATCGAAAGGAAACGAAAATTTCGCAACAAAATTTTGAATCGAAAAACAAAGCATTCGATAACGCGAAACGAAAAATGAAGCGGAATCGAATAACATAATACAGAAAACAAAATCGAGAGCGAATCAAAAGCGATTCGAATATACGAAAGTGGAACAAACACTTTACAAAACGGATCCGACATCCGAGAACAAAGAACAGAGAGACACAATCGCGTTGGAAACCCTACGACGTTCCAAAATCCGGTATGAAATTTTTTTTCTTTCTTTCTCATTTCTTACATCTTACACACCTTAATCATCTTTCATACAAATCATAAATCTCATCCGAAACTA
>JANZLF010000002.1:9007430-9030559 GCA_026546835.1 Erythroxylum foetidum
TTATGGGAGAATTATACCTTATATATAGTTTTGCAGTTAGGTTTAGGTCTTTACGTGTTTGCATGGGAGACTTCCTTCTATGGATGGGTCAAGGAGGGTGTAGACTGGACTTGGGCTTGGCCTAGGTATAAAACTTGTCTTTAAAGGATGGATCGATCGGCCCATGGGTCGTTTTGACTGGATCCGGGCCCAATACGACCGACCCGACCACATTTCATTTTAAGAATCCTATTAACAAGCTCGAATTTCCTTTAGTGATATTTTATTATCTGGTATTTTAATTTTCCTAACCCCCATCACACTTCAGAAGAAAATTTATCTTGAACGATCAACCTTCTTTAGTCTTGGAGATGGAATTACAAGAAATTAGAGTATTAGTAGCAAAATTTTGCAGCAACATTATTTAATTTTCTCGTTAAGAATGATAATCTGACATCAAAATTAAAAGTTTGGAATATATATACACTTTAGTATCGATAAGTGTATTAAAATACCAAAGTTTGTAACTTGCTTCAAATGGCCTTAGTTAGAATGCAATTACAGTAGCAACTCAGGCGACTCACTTTCTGTGATTGAAAGATAGGATTAGTATTCTTATTGTGGAAAACTCATGTTTCCTCTGAAGGTCGAAGGACAATCTTTTTCATTTCATACGTCCATAGGTTCACATAAGAATAGAGAAAAGATGAACATTGTCACCTCTTTTCTTCTGTTTTCGTGTTATTGCCTGTAGAATAAGGTGATTGGAATAATGTCTCAGAACCAACAAAAGGAATAGAGAGTTCAGAATCAGTGGTAACAGAAAGAAACAAAGCTTTTCTTAAGCAGTGGAAATAAAGTTAATATATATACAGAATAAAGACGTGGCCCTAAGCCTTTATATTTGATCGTGATGTATAATATCGTATGAATGTCTCAGGTATACGAAGAGTTTATTGTAGTATTGTATAAGAATAGTTGTATCAACGCTTGATCGGGAGACCTTCAACTATACGCGTGGGCTACTATATCTTACATAGCTTGCCCAAAGTACGAATTCGCTTCTCTATCGTTCCACACTTGTTTTATTTCTGTTCTATTCGATTTCCTTAACATTCTTTATTTTATAACGACTATGCATATGCTATAAATAGAGAGACCTGATGCACCTAACCACATGTTCATGGAGCTTCGATCTTCGTAGAATACTGCATGTCCTTTTTCACAAAAGGGGAACAGCTTGAAAACCCGGAGATGTAATGATCAATACCCTTTTTCCGCATGTTTTGCTATTCTGAAACTATTCTCCACAGGGAATGGCAAGTCACTGAACATTTTGTAGCTATCCTTTCAGTGGAAACCCACGAGCAAAGCCTTTCGATTATAGAAAAACCACTTCCAACAAGTCCCTAGAAGCAGATAGTTACTGGCTTCGGCTCTGTTGAATTCTGAGTACAGCACATGGGACCAGGATTCAGCCTTTTCCTTTCCTTGATATCTTAGGGTCAAGTGCAAACCAATAATCAATTCTTTGCCCGAATTGTGCTCCCCTACAGAGCCTTGGTTGGCCAGTATGCATACACGAATTAATTACCTCCTATAGAAATGGAAGCTATTTAGTCTCCAATTTCGTTACAAGTTGAAGGTTGGCATAGGTTTTAGATAAAAACCACAGTGCAATAATAGGTAAATGAATTGTATATCCTACGGAGGAAGTGTAGTGCAGTGAGTAAAGGGTTTCTTTATTATCAAAGTTGGCGCATATTGGGAAGCCACCCCTTCAATTTAGGGTATGGGATTGGCAACCACTAGTCAGCACTCAATAGTCCCTGTAAATTTTCATTTTGCCAAAGGGACAAGCTTTCCTGTAGTTTGTGAGAGACTTGACACAGCGGTTGGAGTTCGCTAGTCGGCTACTAAGTAAATATGGTCCCACATTATGACCAAACCATTTGGCAAAAGCTCTTATTTTTCGGGACAAGATCTTTTGTCCAATATTATCCTGTCTTATTCTGTCTCATAAAATTTTAGCTATTTATTTTGTAGAACTCACGCAGAATCTACATGAAATTTACATAAGTAAATGACTGAGATTTATTGGACACAAAAAATCTAAACTCTTTTTTTTTCTGCTATCCCTTTCCTCTTCTCTTCCATTTTCGAATACCCTTTTGATCCTGTATGTTTTATCGCAACATTTTTACTTGGACACTTCTCCTAAAGACCCGTTTGCAGCCCATCTCAAATTCCTTTTCGAGGATTCAACTTACATTCACTATTTGCCACAATGGTAAATTTAATTAACAGTACATTAACATCATCCTGCACAGGAAACGTCAAACACACAACGTCACAATGTACATAGACCATGCAACCCAGCATTTACTTCTCCATGTTTCCACATTTCGTCTCGTTAGTTTCCTTCCTATTCAAAATTCAAGCCACCCCCTATACTACCACCAATTCAGTTACAAATTTCATTCTTTATAAGCAGTTTTGTATCATCATTTTTATTGCTCAACTCTTTCTCTGCGGTGTGTGTGACTGTGTACGCTAGTTTTTCAGTGTTACTATCTCATTTTCTTTACTTCGGCCACTTTTTAAAGATTTGGAGAAATGAGGAGAAATCTGGTACCTGTATTATGGCTCGTCTTACTTGTCTCCCTTGTTGATCTCAGTCATGGCTCAAGGAAAACGATAACTTTCAAGATTACGCCCCACTCTCAGAACTCACCAAGTACAATTTCAGGGTTTTTCCCAAAGGGAATTCCTATTCCATCTTCGGGTCCATCGAAGAGGCACAATGAAATCGGTTTACAAAGTTCAAAGACTTCTCCATGAAAGGAGTGCAGAAACAATCCATGAATAATGCTGATACGATCTTACTCACACAACCTTCTTCATAGGTATGCGTGTGTGTGTATATATATATATATATATATATATATAATCCGGAGGCCAATGTCCGGGTTAGTTAATTTGTCTTCACTTTTTGGGATTTCTAAGGGGAATTGTTTGCGTAGTGTTTTCTTAGTTGACTTCTCCTTCCATAAGGAGTGTTAAAAAGATTACAAGAGGCCTCAGGCTTTTCTTTTTCCGGTTTATCCTTCTTCAACTCGTCTGTTTTTTGCTTGTCATTCATCAGCATTTGGGTTTTCCATCTAGTTTATGTTAATTCACGATAAACTGTATTCAGGACTGATCAGAATTTTGACTACAGTACAATGGAAAGTAGTTCTACTTCTTCATGGGATAGAAAGTAAACAAATCTTTTGCAGTTTACAAGATAAGAGTAATGTGGTATTATTCTATGTGAGATTGAAAGTCGTCATGATTCTCTGGTATGCAAGACAATGAACAGTTTAATAGCATGACGTTCATATCCTCACTGATTATGTAATAGTGACGTGAGATTATGTTATTTTGATTTGATCTCGTATATATAATAGTTAAGGGAGACCTGTCCGATCCTAGACCTCAAACTTTTAATTGTTCATGAGACAGCGTACACATTCATTAATGACCCAAATGCCTTTTCTTTTTTTTTAATTTTACGAAAGTTCCAATTGATTAAAACGATTCCTGACTAAATCGCAGTTCACATGAAACAGAAATTATTTTGTATTGCACATCAACGGGGCCTCGTAACTAAAGCAAAGGGGTAACAAGGTTCTATTTTGTTTGGTATATTAAAGTCCAAAATTGTATGTAAGCTACTTCACACCTCATGCACCAATCACGAGTGGGCAACACAACAGCAGAAATTATTTATTTATTGGAGGAGGAACAGCAATATTAATTTAGGTGAACAAAAAAATATTCTGAATAATAAAAGGTCATGTGATGAATGTATATCATGGGATGTGAATGGTTGCAAATCAAACACGACAAATGGAGGCCATGTGAGAGCAACGAGAAGTGATAATATATCCTTAAGGAGAAGCTTGAAGTCATAAGATGGTTAAAAAAGAATTGAAATTTGGATATTGAAAGAGGGAAATGACTAGTGGGTTCAGTTAAAAGGAGGACCCATGCAAGTTTGTCATGTGAATTTCCTGAGGTAGATGGCATGAAAGTCCTTTTGAGTTGACTAAATATGGAGTTTGCTCGACAAAAAGGAAAAAAAATTACTTCTTGGACTAACCCTAAACTAAAGACGAAGGCCCTTTGCTTCCTTTTCCTCACCTGCTTCAAAGCCAATAACATAATGTTGGAAGAAACATGCGATGGATATGCTGACAAAATAAGTAATATATAAGCCTAATCGCCTGCCTACAGAACAAATACTAACCGAAAATTATTTTTTATTGTTGCTGGTAGTTTACGCAATGCAACAAACGTACGTTGTTGCCTCTCTGTTTCCTCTAACAAGGACAATCGTGCAGTTAGAATTGTAATGATTTTATTATTTGTGATCTAATTCTTCGTTCCGACTCGTATTTTAGATTACAGATTGGATTTTTAAAAAAAAGAAAAGAAAAGAATTGCAGTCGTTATCTTTTGAATGTGTAAACTTCTATGCAATAACCTGCAAATCACGTAATACTCTGCACTAAACAAGTGATCAAAAAAGCATAGATAAAGAGAATTAAACACATAACCTTTTAATCTCACGTTCCTTAACTCCATCAACTCAACCGCCCCTAAAGACCAGATTACAGCATTTTCTTAAAAAGTCAGAGAGTTCAACCTAAGTTACTCCATGAAATGGCAAAATCTTTTGCGGCAAAGGATGCTACGGGAGGGGTTTCAAGGCTTTGCAATTGTCTTGTGTTGTTGGACTTGCCCTTTCCATTACCAACTCCCTTCCCAACTATGCCGCCCTTTTTGGAAAATTAAGCAACAATTAGTAGTCAAGCATTTGTCATGTCTGCTGAATTTCATAGCATTGACTTTCGCCAATTCTCAATATGGAACCAATACAATCCCCAAGAGGAAATTTATACATATTTAGTCCCAGAAAGGCGTGTGGGAAGAGAAAAAGTAAGCTAATGGATCGGAAAAAAATTGCAGGTGTTTTAAAGTTACATATTTGTATTCTTATTTTAATAGTGAAAAGGATGGCATTGGCAAGTCAAGACGGTGATCCAGTAGAAAAAATTCCCATTATAAGAAAATAATAAGTTGGAGAAAGATACATGGATGGGAAGCAACGTAGCAGAAACTTTCTCGCCCTGATCATCTTAATTGACGCTTTCTATATACAATACAATACAACAGCTACGTAAAAACTGAAAAGGGCTGATACCCCAGAAAATTAAATGGAAGAACACAAAATTAATTACGAAAGAGAGGAGGCAGTGAACGTTTAATCTTTCCTTGACTAAAATCTGCTGATGAGAATACAAAATACATGACCAGATTTAACTCTGCTTCTAAGTTTGGGAAGTTGTTGACATTCCCCCTTCTGATCTCCGGGCAGTCTGTCCAGCAACTGATGATCTGTCCGACCCCTGAACATCATATTTTTCATACACTTTGTCACGGTTCTCAGACCACCATGTCTCTGCTTGATGCTCTCCAAATCTTCTACGGCTGCAGAAACATGTAGGTTATCACTTTGCAATGAGATGATTATAGCTGGGAACATCTTAATAGCTCAAGGTTTGTAACATCTGCCTTGGCAAAAGTTTGGCTTGCTCTAATAGTGTTAATAAAGCTGACTAAATCAACCTCTTAGGATACTTCAGGATAATTCTCTAGACATATGATCACTAAAATAAACTCTATTAAACGTTGGATTTTGTAAACAGTTTGCTACCATAATCACGTTCGTCAAAATGTAAACTATATCGTAGACAGAGGTATTTATATAGCAAGCATAGGTAGCAAAATACATGAAATTACAGTACCTGAAGCGCACTCGTTTAAGATCCCTAGTTCCATCATGCAGGGCCACGAGAGTTATGTAAACACCAGGCTCATACTGTTCAATCCATTCAGCCTCAACCTGATTACCATTCGCAATTAATGGTGAATCCCTGGTGTTCATACCATTATCACCAGTTTGAAGAGGTCTAGATTCCCGTCCTGTGTCTGGCAAATTAACATTAGTTGCCTGAACCCCCTGACCACCATTGGACAATCTAGCATCTGGACGATCATCCTTTTCACGTTGATCCCTGAATGGCAGAATGGGTCCTTGAGTTCCATTTATTGTGGTAGTATCACTCCTTAATGGAGAGAGTAAGGCAGTTCCACCAGTAGGGTCTGATCTAGAATGCTCCTCTCCATTAGAATCAAGGTGATGAATACCATTCAGTTCCAATCCATTCGATAGACAAGCACGTCTCACGTTTTCGGCATCATACACTCCAGGTGGCAGCCTCTCAGCCATATCCTTAAGCTAGAATTATAGGGTTGAAGTACTTCAGTATAAGATTTTGCAAGGTAAACAAAAATAACATTTTCAACATTTGTGGAAGTCTGACTCAAACAACTTAAAGAAACTGTCCAATAACAGTAAGAAATGTAACAAAATAGGGCATCTGACAACTTTAACAACTTGTCCAATCATATACTTAACAGATATTCTTCTACACCAATGGTGAAGTATTATCCTTTCTAACAAAGAAGGTATTCCAACAATCTGTTAACTTCCAACAAATATCTGCCACTCCATAAATTCAAACGTGACCTAGGATAGAAGAAAGCATTAGCAAAAAGGAGAAAAGTAACAAATGAAGCATGATACCTGAGCAGTAAGTGACTTTATAACTTCTTTTGCAGCTTTTGATTTTGCCGACTCTTCTGCCGCTGCCACCATAGCTTCTTGTACCTTCTTTGCTGATTTCTGAAGTTCTAATTCCTGGAATTCGCATCTCTGTCTCAGGCTCTCAACCTAGACCAGATCCATCACCCGCAAGAATTAGACATTATAAACAAAACAGTAAAAGAAAATTTTACAAGCAAGCACAAAAGAGGAGAGAGGGAGAGGGAGAGAGAGAAGAGGAGTGACAAATAACTTTCAGATCCAAATCACAATTCAGAATCCAATCCAAGTAACAATAGATTAGGTACTTCTAAACATCCAGAATCTGACACAAATGAAAACACATATCATGTAAATAACTATTGTTTCATAAACTTAAGAACCTGAGTTAAGAATCATTAATTTGGGAACAGAAGCAACTTACTTGTGCACGCAATTTAAGCACTTCTTGATTCAAAAGTTCATTTGTTTTCTTCAGACTATCAGTAACACTTTTGGAAAAGGAAAGTCCTGATGTTGTTGGAACTGGTGTAGCTGAACGTGGTGGGCTTGGTCTCCTTGACAAAGGTGACACAGACCTGGAACTCACGCCAGATGTTGTAAGAACTTGCTTGGGAATTTTTGACCGCAAATCAACAGTACCGGACAAGACAATATCTTTCAACTGCAATAGGGAAGGAGCTTGTGGAGCACGAACAAGGGAGAATGTTTCACTTCTCTTTCCTTGTTTGGCTGCCTTGTTATCTAACTGTTTAATCAATTCCATATTTGAGGGCACTGATGACTTTGACAACCTTATTTCAGCCTTATCCAACCTGTCTTTGTTTTCACCTGAAAGGCGAGGCACAGAATTCCTCCTATTATTGATTATTGCTTCTGACACCTTGTTCAGTTTGACAAAACAGGAATCACAGACACGATATGGTTTGCCAGGATTAGGAGCTAAGGCTGCTCTCATTGCTTTCCTAGAGCTGCATGAATGGCAATGAACAAGTCCACAATTGTAGCAGTTATGCCTCTTCCGAGTAAAACCAAAAGCCTGTCTGCAGGATGAGCACTGAGACTGCTCAGCACCAGATACCCATTTATGAAGACATATAGCTGCAGTATAGTTTGCACCACACGCTATATATTTTACATGTCTGTCTTTCAAAGCTTCAACCAATGTTGGTGTTTTCCTGTCCTCGATATCACCATGGCCCAACCTACCATTAGCACCTTTTCCCCAGGTATAAACTTCATTCCGTGATGTTAAAACTGCAACATGATATGCACCACAAGCAATTTCTTCAACAGATTCTCCAGAAAGCTTGTCTTCTACCAAGCAAGAGTGTTTTCCATCAGCATGACGATTCCCAAGTTGACCATAAACAGTACTCCCCATTGTAAAAACATGTCCCGAAGTGGTCAAACCAACAGTTAAACTATGCCCACAAGAAACTTTATGAAAATTGTAATCAATCAGTGCGGGGACACATGTGGGCTTAAGACGAGGTTCCTTGTCTCCATGTCCAAGGCGATTTTTATCCCCATCACCCCAAGTAAACAATTTTCCGGATGAAACGCTGGCACTAGACTGGGTGACAATAACCTCAACTACAGCAGCTGTATGCCATACTCCACATGCAACACCAATTGTCCTCAACCCAGACAGAGATTCCACTTCTCTAGGAAAAGCTACGCTTTCTCTGTCACCATGACCCAAGACCCCAAATGTTCCATCACCAAATGTGAAGAGCTGTCCGGTTGATGTTATCAAGGCTGTATGCCATGGACCACAAGTTACAGAACTGACTTGAAGCCCTTCAAGAGGCCCAGATATTCTCTTAGGTATCCAATGACAGACATCAGTACCATGACCAAGAAGCCCAGCATTATGTGTGCCGTCTCCCCATGTATACAATTCCCCAGCAATTGTGACAGCGCAAGTATGAAATTCTCCACAAGCTACAAAGTCAACAGTAGTTACAGCCAAAGATTCGACCAGACGAGGTTGAATAACATCCTTACCAACACCATGGCCAAGCCGTCCACCAGATTCTTCACCCCATGTGAAAACTTCGCCTTGCCTTGTGACAAGCGCAGCATGCCTAACCCCACAGCCTATATGATGCACATCTAAAACCACATTAGACTCTAGTGGCCTGGGGAGAAGTACGTCAGCTCTACTGCTCAAATAATTGGTACTCTTGTCAGCTCCAATCTTAATAACGCCATCAGATATGACTTCACCCCATATGTATACATCACCCAGGGCATCACAATCATCTGGTGCAGAACCATGACTTGAAGTACTCGGTTGACTGGAGACACTGACCCGAAATGCATCTGAATTAGATCCTTTAACTTGCATATTTGTGTTGTCTGATGCTACATGTGATCGATCAGAGTGTGGAGAATTCTCAGGCTGAAAGTTCTTTGGAGAAGTAGTGGCGTTGAAACTGAAAGAAATCTCTGGAGAGCTGGTATCTCGTGTAATACTAAGGGAACTGTCACTTGGACTATTGGAAGTCAAGTCTTTACTATCCTGACAGAATCAAACGTTTAATTGTAAAATGGTATATATAGAGAAGAAAACAGGAAATGACTTCACAGTTAAAGTTTACACCCCTCAGTATTCAACCAAAGAAAGGAACAAAATGAGAACAACAGAAAATCATAAATTGCAAAAACATAGCAAGAATTTTGGGGATTATTTGAATTCATGATTGTACTCCAAACTGAGTATGATTACAATAAGCAGCCAAATGGAAGAACTTTGGTGGATAGCCACCCTTCATTTAGGTGTCGTCTACATTGGTTTGCAAACATCATATATAAGTTTCCACTATGATTAGCCGTTCGATTGTTAGTTTATAACATCATGGATCAAAGGCAACTTTTGGACAAGGTAAGGTAGGAAGAGAAAGTAGCACAAGCTGCAAAAAACCAAGATAAAGATTAGAAAAGGCAGAATTACATCAAGGTAGAGGCCTCCATCATTCCATCCATCGATTTTGGATCGCCCACCCTGACCAGAAGATATTAAAGCTTTTAGGCCAGTAATCCACACCTCTGCCTCAACTTTGTCCTTGCAAATCTAGAAGACAACAATAAATAGGATTCAGAACTTTGCAGATGATACAGTAAGCAAATCACTGTGTAACAATTCTATCACCAACCAGATCAAGAGATCGCTTCCCGCTGTTGTATATAAGGGAAAATGATAAATAGTCTTTTTCAGGACGGGGATAGCGCTGGAAAACAGCCTGGTAGGAAACCAACAAGATCATATTTGGCAGAAGCTCATGTCGAAGGTATAAGGCAGAATTATAACTTCAGATATCACACAATTGATTATTTATCAGAGAAACATTACACCAATGAAAAAGATACTGAATCTTACAGTTCTCTGTCCAGGAACAATTCTAGAGACAGAAGATAATTTGAGACTTCTCTCGCCACTACTTGAAATCCAGTTCAATGTCGATACATCCTGCATATTACAGCGCCAATAAATTATGCAAGAAGTTGCAATGATCTTGGTAACATTTAGATGGGAAAACACAGGAAACTGCCATCCATATTATTCAAACACTAAGCATATTAGAATGCAGAATTCAAGAAATGGGCTTCAAAAAGTGGATTATTTTAGCCGATAGTAATGGAAACAAGCTTCTGGCGCATATCTAGCAGTTGAGATAAATGTTTGTTTAGGTAAAAACCAATGGATCTTGACTGGAAAAATATATTTTTTGGATGTATAAATGCAGAAAAAGATTGGGAAACCCCAAAAGCTGCAACTAGTATCATTCAGTGCTCCTTCACACGCACTATCTTCATTTATTAGTCATCAGCACATCGAATTATGAGACAAGAAAATCTCTTATGGACCAGTTTAGTAAGTATCGCTCTCACACTGAAACTGCAACAGGGATAAGTAAAGCAACCAATGACCAATTTAAATTATCAGGGAACTAGCAGCCAAATAAACAAAATATCTTCCTGAGATTATCATGAAACCATATATTAATTTACGGTCGAGATTTTCTATTTGACACACTTCTCACTACAGAAAGTTATAAAGGGACTCAAATATGATTAACAAAATATATCCAAGATCATATATTAATTATCTCTTCAAACTACATAACATGAGTTCTTTATCATGATCGCAAGATAGCAAGTTTTAAATTACAAGACCATAAATATAAACTAATCCAGTATCATAACATTGCCACCATTGCATGACAGTTAAAAACATCTTGGAATAATTCTTTTTCAGCTCGATGCACCAAAGATGGCAAGTATTTTTATACAGGGTTTAGAAATAAACTTACATTAGAAAGTCTAAATGGGCAAAACTTAGGCTTCCCCTTCCGACCATATTTAAGAAGTTGAGCTCCCTTTTTCAAAGCTATCAATACCTGAGAAAACATAAGAGTTTTTAAATAATTATGAGAAGGGTATTATATATTTTAAAGTATATGGAACAAAAGAACAGAGAGGAGGAAACACCAGCTGAATATTCAGATAATTAGGTTGCATCACTTCTGGGCTGATATAGTAATTACAGTGAAATAACAAGTTACAAATTATTGAAGCAACAAATCCTTGTGCACTCATGAAATCTTATTTACATGCCAACTTCTCGATTGTTACCGAAGCTATTTGTTGGAGAATCAGATTCCTGTCCCCCATTTCATACTTAGCCTTAACTTTCACATTCTACCAAAATATATAAAGCTATTACATCAAAGAAAATTGGAAGCTATCAGGCCTAAAGATCATATTATTAAAATCCCAATAAGCTAGTACACGTTTCTTTACACAACGGACGGCAATTTTCATCAGTTAATTTCTTCTAGCAAAAAGCAGTTCCAAGCACCGTTTAAGATTAAAAAACCAGCAATTTATAAAACTTGCACAAAAGGGAAATTAATATTAAGACCGCAAGAAACGAAATGACTACTTATTAAGCTTACTATCCAAAGTAAATAATCCAAAATCCTAAGCCATGAAGAATAATTTGCTCCCACTTCTTGGCTACTGTACAGTCGTAATCGAATGTGATTTTACATCTTAACTAAACATCCCAAATTGAAACCTCAAACTAACCACTTCACGTACAAAAACCTCCCGGAAAGAGAGAAGAGATTTTGTACACGATTTCTTACAACGTAAGAGTCCATTCTTTTCCCATTGCAAGCACGAAAAGAAATCAAAATTTCTCAGCAAGTTGGCACTTGAGTCGAAAAATATCATGTAAAGAAAAATGAAGGGTCCAAGACAAAATTCCACTAGTTTTAACTCTTTGAAACGCATAAATATAGCAGGGTTTTTCAGAGGGAGAACCTGGTCAATGTCACGGTTGGCATTACCGTAGCAAACAAGATCTGCCATTCCATGTGAAGATATTTACCAGAACGCCACCTCCGACTCCGATCGCTCACCGGAGCTCCGTTCATCATATACCATCTAACTCACTCGTCACATCAAAACCCCCGCTCTCTCCCTATCTTTCCAGCCCAAAACCACCAACTTTTTCTATCACAGATCTGCTCCTATCTCTACAAGCGACAAATAATTCAAAATTCCCAAGTCAAAGCCGCTGATCGCCAAGCTTGACTCTCCTAACAACAGAGGCTGTCTTCTTGGAATTGTCGACTACAGTTGCAGCTTTCACGTCAAATGGAAGCGGTGAAGCGGCGAAACAAAGACTTGGCGGCGTCGCCGGACGGAGAAAGAGAGGAGGGAGGGAGAGAGGGAGAGTGCGTGTGTATTTTTTTGGTTAATATTTGTACAAGTACGGAGGGAGTCAAAGATGATAAAAATAAACTAAAAGCGGGAGACTGAGAAAAAGCAAAGACGATGGAACATTTCCCAAGCACAAGCACAGCTTAATCGCTATTCTTTTCTTCTTACTTTAAAACATCATTAACAATTCTCAAAATATTAAAAAAGTACTGTATATAATAATAAAAGAGGTTGACATTCACTTCCAGCCTCCAGGTCCAGGTCCAGGTCCAGGGTAAAGTAAACACAATTTTATGACAAAATTACAATCCATTAGAATTAGATACATTGGATATATAATTTATATGTGTCCATCGTTCAGGCACACATGAAAATGAAAATAAGAATAAAGAAAGGGATACGATCTTACATGCACATAATTTTAATTCATCTCACCATATATAGTCAGTCATATTGTGATCTCTCGAAATGGTCGAATCAATTTTATTCTATTAAGTACTACATTGTAATTAATTCTCATGCGTGAAAGTTTTTAGAAATTCATTGACTGTGTGTCCGTTTGATCCGTCTACAAAATTTTCTCGAATTTAAAAAAAAATTCATAAAAAGAGGGTTTTTTTTTTACAACTGCACTGCAATCTGCATAGCTTTTCAGACTAAAATGACAAAAACACCCCTGAAGATATCGAGATTTTTCTTGATGTACGTGTGCCTCTCTTGGATTTGGTTGGTGAACTGATCGGCCACGTTCCGTCGATCATGATCAGCCCCTCTTTTTTTTTTTGTTCTTAGCTTTATAACTTATATAATACCACGAAATTTAACAAAGCTTTATATTGGTCAGTGGTCAAAGGTTGACGCTATAATTAGATTAAAAAATCTACTATTTTAGTATTATTAAATAATAGTTTTTGTTATTAATTCTAACATTTAACATTTTATTGATGATAAAAAAAACTCTGGCTTTATAATTGAGTTTAAGGTCAATTTTTTAATATAGTTATACATCCAGACCTTATTAATGATATTAAGTTGGTTAGAACAAATAATTCCAATGTATTGATGTTGATGTGCAGCACAAGCATACGTATAAGAAACAGACAGCCATTGAATTGAAGTGGATTATTATTATTATTATTATTATTATTTAGAAGGTATTGAAATGAAACGTTACACTGGACCAATAAAGATAGGTAATGATGCAATGATTATAATTGAAACATGATGAGATGAAAGCCGCCCTTCTAGTTCTAGACTTTTGTTTAAGTTCTAAGTTGGAATCATTTCGATAGGTGGAAGAGAAGTACAGTGAGTGAGTGAGTGAGTGAAAAGCATTGATGGAAAGTGAAGATGAAGCGTTTCATATGAAATGACGAGACAAGAAGATGAGAAATTTGGTGTATTCGTCTTCCAAAGGCTAGCTTTGTAGACAAGAAGCCAAAATTTGACATAATTACCATCCCTTGACCCTACCTCGGTCGCCCCCTCGCTTCTCATATGGGGTCCATTTGCTTTATAAAAGGACCAATGCGGTGTATTCATTCAATCCCAAGTGTAATTTTGCCTTTGGTTTTATACATACATACAACATAATTTCAATTTCTAATATCAATATAATACTGTTTTAGGTTTAAAAATTTTACCAAATAAACATTGTTCATGTTCTGCAAACTTCATTCAAGTTAAAAGAAAACTGATTTAAAAATCAATTAGAAAACCGCAGACAAAGGCTGCTGCTCACTCTGCCCTTTTACTTTTGTTTTCTGCTTTGCTTTCACTTTTCCAGCCCCTTTCATACTGAAAATCTGACACCAACAAAAGTTCCCTCAAACCTTAACTTACCATAGACTATTTAAATAAATTCGAAACACAAAACCCTTCTTTTCCAAACAATCTTATCGAGGGGGTTAGCAATAATGGAAATAGTGTTTGTCATCAATGGGTATATTGTGACTTCTTGTCCTATCTAACCCATCAATTAGGTATAGATATATATATATCTTGGCATTAGAAGCTCTAGATGATGGTAATGTACTTAGGTGGAGAGTTCGAGGGCTTGAGCAAGACATTTTTGGATGATTTAGTAAAAGAGAAATTATTTAGTACGTGAACATCAAGCAATCAAAAAAGGAAGAACCTACATTGGCTTCATATAAATTGTTCAGATATGCCATTTCAAGCCTTCACATGTGACGATCATCAATAACCCATCTAAGCAATTGAAATATGTATTCATTTTAGGAATAAAAAATGAATCATTAAATGAGTAGCAACAGTATTATTTACAGGGATAGCAATTTGTGTGAAAAGCAGTTATTCATTTACTAGCTCTTCAGTTCTCACTTTCCACATTTCTTTTCATTTTATGGCATTTTGTTTTGTTTTGCTTTTTTGTGTGTAAATTATTTGGTATCCGACGTCACAGAAACAGCCGACTAATCTAGATTTGAGCCAGGCAAGACGGTTTCCCTCTGTCTTCCTTTCACTCTCATGTGTCAAATCTAAACAAATATGTGCAATCTAATTATTAGCTAGCTTTGATGCAATCCATTAACACATAGTATTTTAGTTTATTGCATTAGTCGGTAGGAATTTTCATATCTGCATAAATGCATTTCACTTCTCTCCATGGTAAGTTTAATACGAAGTTCCCAAGAATATATCCGATCTGTCACATGAATGCAGACGTCGTCTTGAAGAGCGTGCGTGCTCCCACAGTGCGAAAAGAATGGTTCTTGGCTGTTTTCAAAAGTGGAAGAGAAGTATAGCTTGCAACTAGAACTAGTAAACTCATGTTTTTGATGTACGTACATAAAATTAAGTTTCTTGGCTAATTGGTATACATCCACATAAAAATTTAAATTCTGATAATTGAGAGTTAAACATAGCATTACGCAATGTTTGGGCGGTGAGGAACATATCCACAGGCTTTAAGTTAGAACTGTTTCTTTGTGGCCCCTTGTAAACTGCTGTGTTTGTAATATTCCTGACATGAAATCTATTCTTGGTTCACTGAAATGAAAAAGTAGCTTTCATTGATAGGAGTAATATGGGGATAATATGCGTGGCTCTATAGTCTATAGCTACATACAATGCAATTCCCTCTTAATCAGGAATCTATTCTAACCTGTTACTACATAAAATAGTAATGGACTAGAATAAAGCCAAACTTATTCTACATTTGCAAGTACTCTTTTGCAATCATATTATGCAACATCATTAATTGTCCCTGCGCACATTCAATATAATATTTGGAGAGTAAATTGAACCGTGGCTTTCATTGGTACCTGTCACGGGTTTTAATTACAGTAAAATCCTTTTTACTAGATCAGATGTGGGTGTTGAATCGAACGAATAGCTCTGTAGCTATAATTCCAAGTCTGGCTGATCAAAATCAACCATTCAGATAAGACAAGCCCATATTAGAGAGCTGATCCAGGTTTACAACAAAACCCCAAATTCCTTCAACAAAGCGGTAGATTGTGGGCTTCTTAATCCAATATAGTGTTGACATGACATCCCCTCTATTTACAATTTCTCAAAAATTATGATTCTTAGTGGGGTTGAATTTATATATGATATAAGAGTACTTATTATTTAAATACAACTAAAGCAATTTATTTGAATATGAATATATTTTTATATTACAATATAGTTATTGCAGAAATTTAGGAATAGTATAATATAATTTATTTTAATAATGCATTTAATCTATTATAATAATTTATATATTCATATTTAAATATAAATTTGAAGTTTGAACAAAACTAATACATTTTAAACTAAAAGCTATTACCCTTTAACATGCATATTTCATAAGTTGTAACTGTCTTATTTCAAACTTCTTATCAAAACTTTTTTTGTAACACCCTACATAAAAAATTATAAGAATTTGAATATTATTTATTAATTACCTTTTTGAAAATATAAAATTAGAAAAATTATAAACTACTAATAATAAATATGATATGATGATGATGATGATGATGATGATGATAATAATAATAATTGTGTAAACAATAGTTACAAGAACCATATCATATGAAAATTTAATTACAAAAAGATAAAAATAGTATACGTATAATGAATATATAAAGTATTATGAGTTAACTGTTAATATTTAAAAATGATATGACAGGAATCTCTTGTGAAAATCATTTTAAATTTTGATTAACTTTTAACAAATCATAGATATAGAATAACTGAAAAATCTTCTTATTAATGCATTTATTTTTGTTATTAAATTTATTAAACTAATGGAGTTCTAATTGATTTTTTTATAACAAAATATAATTTCTATTAATGTGTTTATTATTTTGATGAAAGTAATGTTAGAACAAATAAAGCTATAAACTCAAGAAAATAGTGTATAAAGTTAAAAAAGAGAAGTTGAAGTTTATAACTGATAAAATGAAGATCAAAATAAAAACAAAAGAAAATCAAGGCTCATTAAGATCATTTCACATTTTGTATTATTATTTGTAAAGTCACTTTACTAATTTAATGATCCAAAAGGCTCACTACGCATAATCAATTAATCTTACTTTATTGTACAAGTCTTTACATTCATCAAAACACATTGAAGATTTTGATTTTAATATAAAAGCCTCTTGATCTTTTAAATAATATTTAGTAAAATTTTTTGGAAGTGTTTTAATCATATTTGGATTAAATAAATTGGTTTTGAGTATTTGAGGTTGTTATAATCATATTTTTAGGGTGATTTGGTTGATGTGTATGGTTTAGTAGTCGACCAATATAATTTAAAGTTATTAAACTTGATATACCATGAGTTTGAAGAGACATTGGTTGATGTATGACCGACCACTATGTATATTGGTCGACTAGTGTCTAATGACTAGTGAATCTAACGTTGTAAATGTATATTGATCAATCAGTACACTATATATAGTTATTATAACAACTTTTTCTTAGCTTCAATAGTTGTTACCAAAACATTATAAATAGGTCTTTTTTTTATTGATTTAGCATAATTGTACATACACATTTCAAAAAGTTTTTTAATCATTTGAGCATCATTGTGGCATATGTATGTGAATGAACCATTTTGGAGTTATCGAGTGAATATGTGAGATTTTTTTATTGAAATACTTTGTTGGGGTGTTGAATATACTTTTGAGTTGTAAAACTTTATTGGGGTGTTAAATATTATACTTGGCAGGGTTTCAAATAGGATTAAGATTCTTCTTCACCTTTAAAAAAAAGTGTAAGATGGGTTCCTTTTTACGAAGAAAGATTGTATATAAAAGTTATTCTTCACTTTGAAAGAATAATTATAATAGAATACCAAGAAGAGTTTTGGAAGTGGACATAGGCAAGAATTGTTTTTCAAATCACTATAAATTAGTTTGCATTCTCTTCTCTCCATCTTTGTTAAATTACTGTTTGCTAGCTCAAGGTTTATGATTAACTTTTTAATGGTAATTGTATTCAAAATTCAAATTGGGTTTATTTTATTGTATAATTAATGTTCCAATTCTCAAAAGAAAATAAAATCATAAGAAATACGCTTTCTTTCTTGTAGGAACCTTCATTATGAACTTACTTTATTAGAAATGGTTTATCCGAAAGGATCCTATTAATTATGAACGTCGTATATTAGTCTCGTGATTACTGAAAGTTTTTTGGCAAAGATGACATCGAAGTTATTCATAGTTAAATCCATCTAGTTGACTAAAAATGCAAGTGTAACAACGACTAGTTGAAGCAATTGACTATTTAAAGAAAAGCAACAATAATTGTGAAAAAAACGAACATACACAAACTTTCGAAACATTCGAGTAGCATCTATATTCTTAAGAGTCATATTATTCTTACACCTTAACAAGTGAAATCACTCTATCAAGAGAGAAATTGTTATTTGAAAACTTACTTTTGATTTTACATTTTATTCTTCTGTTAGCTTTTAGAAGTTTATCATACATTTCGAGCGTGAAAGGTTGGAGAAAAATTACTACTTGATTTTTATAGTGAAACATTGAAGTTGGATACTTGGGGACTGGACATAAACTTGGATTGTAAATCGAACCAACATAAATCGACTGTGTCCTTGTCTCTCTTCTCTTAACTTTAAAATTTTTGCATTTTATTGTGTTTATTTCAACAAGAGACTCCTTCACTTTATGATAGGCTCCTTCTGTTTTCAATTTGTAAGAGTTTTTTTAGTTTTAACATGAGCCTTCTGTTTTACATTATTTTTAACAGAACTTTTCACTTAATAGGCTCCTGTCATTTAACAAGCTTTGTATCACACAATAAGCTCCTGCTGTTTTAATTATAGACAGGTTTCTATCACTTTTTTTAATTGAAAATAACTTGCAAAATTATTTTAAGTCCCACACAATTCACCTCCTTTTTTCGTGTGTTTGCTTTATCATTTAGTATCAGAGCAAGGTTTCATATTTATTGTGTTTTACAGCGCATGATAGATCATGTTAATCACCTTAAGAAGTTTTAAAGAACAATCTAGTCTCAAAGCTTTCTTACTTCAATGGAAACAACTACTGGAAAGAGAAAATGGTCATATATCTCCGATCTATAGATATTGAAGTATGGCAAGTAATTAGAGTTGAAGCTACAACTCCCACTTTAGATAACATATAAGTATGAACTGATGCTGACAGGAGAAATACATAACTAAGCGTTAAGGCAAAATATTGCCTGATATGTGCATTGTCTCTAAAAGAATATTAAAAGATATCCTACTGCTCTATAGTAAAAGAAATGTAGGACAAACTACAAGTCATGTTTGAAGGAACAGATGAGGTAAAGAAGCATAGAATAAGTCTTTTAACGCATCAATATGAAACTATTGGTATGAAACAGAGAGGGACCATAGACAAATTCTTCAAGTGCTTCAACAACATCATCATGGTCTTAAAGAACTTAGGAAGGATATATCCCAATGACGAGCTCTTAACGAAGATTATGAGGTCATTGCCCAAGGAATGAAGACCTAAGATGATAGCTTTAGAAACGGCAAAGGATATAAATACTATTTCACTTGATTAGCTATGAGAAAATCTGATGATCTATGAAACCGGGCTTAAGCGTGATGAAAGATCCTCCTACAGAAAAGGAATGATATTAAAAGTAACTGATGAATCAGACAATGATGAAAGTAACACTGGGTTGCAAATAAATCAAAATGACAAGTTCAACTTTATAGTCAGAAAACATGCCCACTTCTATAAAAGGAAGTTGATGAAGAAAAGAGAACAAAAAATTTAGAAAGCAAACGATAACTGCAGCCTGGTCAGATGAGAATTTTAAAAACTTTGATGAATGTGAGCCAGAAGAAGTCAACAACATTTGTTTCACGGTTGAATCAAGAGATGATGAGTTATATTATGTTGACTCTGATGTTGAAGTTCATGAATTGAAAAATACATATCATGAAATGTATGGTCAATACAAAAGGTTAACAGTGAAGTATTTCAAAGAAGTTGAGAAGTCTAAGAGTAATGATACATCTATGTAGAGTAAGATTAAATCATTGGAATCTACGAATGAGAATTCTCTCTCTTCTCTTAACTTTTAAATTTTCGCATTATATTATGCGTATGTTTATTTCAACAAGAGACTCCTTCACTTTATAACAAGCTCCTTTTGTTTTCAACTTGCAAGAGGTTCTTTTCAATTTTAACAGGCACCTTCTATTTTAAATTGTTTTTGATAGAATTTTTCGTTTAGTAGGCTCTAGTTGTTTAACAAGCTTTCTATCGCACAACAGGCTCCTATCATTTCTTTTTGAAATGAAAGTAACTTGCAAAATTTTTAAACCACTCATAATTCACCCCTCTTGCGTGTGTTTGCTTTATCACTGTTCAATTATTTAATTAATTTATATTAAGCAATTTCCTCATATTTATTTATATTAGTTATTGTTAATTGAGTAAATTGGTAAGAAAATTTGTTGAATTTTGTTAATACCTAATTCACCCTCCCTCTTCGGTGCTATTAAGGAATAATAAGTAATATCAAAGCGGGTCTATTAAGCTAGTATTTCTATCAAAATCCTATAGCAAAGATCATAATAACATATGTAAGAGCATCATCATCATCATTAAACCAAGAGAGATAAAAGAATTAATAGACCATCTTTCTTTAATAGTAATGATTATCTTTATTAAAAAACTATGATGATATTCTTCTTAGTGGCTAAAAGTGTAGTCCCTTGGAAAATAATGCCAAATGGTCCCTTTATCTCTATTAAAATTATTGATAACAAAAGGTACCAAAATTGAAGGAAAAATGAGAACTTCAAGATAAGAGATTAGTTTCCCTGAATAGTTGGCCCATACACATCCTGTTTTGTTCATTAGGAAGAAATAAGTTTAATAGGGTCTCTATGTGTGAAATAACTCATGAAATTTGGCTTATTTTAGAAGTTACACAAAAGGCAACTAATTAAGTGAAAGAGAGAAAAGTAAGTATCTTAATGCATTAATATGAATTGTTTCAAATGAAGCACAATAAAAATATGTTTAGCAAGTATACTAGATTTATTGATATTATTAATGCTCTCAAAGGTCTTGAAAATACATGTACTAATGTTGAAATGGTAAGAAAGTTGCTCAGGTTTCTTTCAAAGATGTGGGAAGCTAAAATGATAGTTATACAAGAAGCTAATGATCTAACAAAACTAGTATTGGAGGAACTTATTGAATCTCTCCTCACATATAAATGAGGCTTAAAGAGAGGTAATAAGAAATGTCAATTCAAAAAAAAAAGAATTTAGTATTTAGAGCTTTCAAAGACAAATCAAGTGAAAAGGAAGAGAGATCAACTAGTAAAAGTGAAGAAGAAGACATTGACTTACTCATTAGAAAATTAAAAAAATTCTTAAAAAGAAGTTCTTTAAAGGAAAGGACTTCAAAGAAGCTAAAAGTGATTTAAACATAAATTTTCTAATAATTTTGAAAGTAAATAATTTGGCTATATAAAGTCATAATACTCTCAATTCAAAGATAATGAGAAGTACGAGAGAAACTATAAAAAGGAGAAGAAGGACAAGAAGAAAGCTTTTAAAGCATCAACTTGCGAAGATATAAGTGAATTCGAAAGCAAGCATCCAAAGAAAAGATAGCTCATATATGTTTTATAGCTCATATATGTTTTATCACTATAAATGACGATGAGATAACATTCAACCCTAACTTGTGTGATAGTGATATTGATTTGATTCATGATAAATTAGTTGAAAATTTAGAAATTATAAGTAAGGAAATAAACAAATATTCTTCCAAACTTAAAAAGATAAAAAAGAGTTAGATGCATGCTTGAGTGAGAATGAAAATATGAAAAGTGAATTTCATAGTATTAAAGCAACCAAAAATATAATTATCAATGACAATCATGACTTAGATGAATTAAGGCATAATAATGAAACATTGAGAAAGAAGGTAGATTCCCTTAAGGACCCTTTGTTCAAGTTTACTAAAGGGAATAAAAAACTAGAAAACATGCTGAGAGCCCCAAAAATTCCAATGATAGACATGAAATAAGACATAACTATAGAAATGAAGGCAATTATAAAACTATATTTATTAAGGTAAAATAATTGCATAACGAAGAAGCACTACATAAAATGATAAATGAGCATAAAGCTTCTACATCTAAGCATATAAATACAAATGACATATCTACTAGGGCTCAACCTAAGAGTAAACATCACACTTTTATCTAAAGATGTCAATGGGTCAAGCTGGGCCCAGACTGCCCCTAGCTCAGCCCGACCCAAGGTCATGGTGGCTTGAGGCTCAGCCTATGGCCTGACGATCCAAGGGCGAGTCGGGTCAACCCAACCTGCCATTTTAAAAAGAAAAACTTCCAAAACAATGTCGTTATTGAAGTAATGGTCGGGCCATGGGCCAACCCATAGCCCGGTCAACCCAGGCCAAAATCCTAGCCCGACCCTTTTTGACATCTTTACTTTTATCTATGGCTTATAACCTAGGCACAAAATTTTTAGCACTAACAATTTCTTTTTAAAAAAGTTCAGTATTATCAATGGAAGAATAAGCATAACTTCTATAATAACATGTAAACTCATTTGCACCCTTTTAGGCCTCAAAGAAGCATAAATCAAGGTTTCATTTATAGTAGGCATCATATATATAATCATATGAGATTTGAACTATAGCACCCCACCCTCTCGAGACACGTACTCGACATCTTGAGTTATGTTTGAGTGCGAATCCCGCAAGGGTGGCTTGCTAGAAACATTCAACCACTCAAAAATTCAGTACAATTTTTTTTTCTTTTGGAAAACAATATACACATACACATATGCAAAAATTAGTAATTAAATTCGGACCCATTTTACGTATAAACATTTTCAAATACAAAGTTACAACCAGTACACAACTCATCAAAATTTCACTAGTCACTTGGGCCTAAATTAAAAAACAAAACATTTCCAATTTAAAAAGTTATTACATATCAAACTATTCAAATACATATGATACAAAAATTTGCACAATATACAATTTAGCAGGAAAATAAAAAAATACAATGCAGACGCGAACTGATCCCGACCTCTATCCCTGAATTGTATGCAGGAGGTATACTCCTGTTTGCCTAACGGGGTATTCTTCTTATCCTAAAAAATATTTGCAAATTTTGGGTGAGTTTTGCGAACTCAATGAGTGACCATCATCGATGGCTCACCCAGTCACAT
>JANZLF010000002.1:9043287-9053831 GCA_026546835.1 Erythroxylum foetidum
TTTTTCTCTTCTTGGACAGCTTCAAAATCTTTCTTGAAGACTAAGAAGAATTAAACCCTAACCCACTTTCTTCTTTTTTCTCAAACCACCAAATTCTCCTTCTCTTTCTCTCTCATTTTCATTGTTCTCATATACTTTTTCCTTTCATTCACGTGGTTCTACTCCAACACTTCTTCTTCCAATTATGCCCTTAATGATTGAGAATTGTCCCATTTGCCCTTTCGTTTATGCCTTATGTCTTTTACACGTAAGTGTCTTGCCAAAAGTACCCTTGAATATTCTGACATAACACTTTATTATAGAAGAATCTTCTCTATTGTCTTATGTTTCCATTGACACCAAAATCATTCAATTCGAGTCAGTGATTCGAAAGATACATTTCAAACATTTTGGGACTGCTCTTGTCCTAAACAATATACTATGCAGAACTCCCATCTAAAATTTAAGCATCTTAGAGATTGAATTGGATTCCAAGTTTTTATACCATTTGTAGCTCCATGTCTCTAGTTTACCACAAATTAAAAATAATCTCATTTGAAGCTCTATAGATCAGGATATCATCAAAATACTGAAGTATATTTAGTAGAATAACATCAGATAATACTATTAAAGAATACACTCGCTATACCTGTTCCAATTTTTCACTCAATCTTTTCTCAATTTGATTCCAAGGGCTATTATTTTTAGTAGATATGTAGAGCAATGTTTTACGAGTTCAATGGTTCAATAATCAAGTCATTTGGGTGTCTAGAGAAGGAGTTATGTCCAAACGAATCCAATCCACTTTTGTCCTCAATCATACTGAACCTGTTTCGGGGAAACAGTTATACCTTTCTCTAGAAATTTCTGATTAAGGCGTTCTTTAGATGGTTCGAAGGAGGACTTCAAGAGATACAACTTTCATGAAGACCTTGAAGTCAAATTCTATCTTTTGCATCTTCTTACTTTGCTGCGTCTTACTTTTGCTGTGTTTTACTTTTGTTGCGTCTTATTTTTGCTGCGTCTTACTTTGTTGCATCTTACTTTTGCTTCTCCACATATAACGATCATAACTTTTGACTTAGATGTCCAAAAATTCCATACTATATACTGTTGGAAATATAAAAGAAAGATCTACAACTCCTAAGAAGGAAACTTTGCCGAAATCTATCTAAATTAATTCAGATTTTCTCCCGAAGTCAGAACATGAATTTTACATTCAGCTCCCAATGTACTGCACCCAGTTCTCAACTTCATAAAATTTTGAGAATTTTAGAGATGGAATTGAAATTCAACGTCCTCATACAAAATGTAGCCATATATCTCTAGTTAATCCAAATCAAGAATCATCTCGTTTGGACAACTAGAGAAAACATTGTGGCTAAAAGACTGAAGCATACTCAGTGAACATTTTCTAGATCACTACCAATTTTGTTTCCAACTCTTTCCTTATCACAACTCATACCAAGATCACTGTCTCTACTCCCTATACTTCTCCTTTTCAATAAAATCACATTTAAAAACAATCATACCCAGAAGATGTCAATGAATGTATGTACACTTATTTTTTCTTTGTGCAAAGATTAAATATTTATGTGCATATATGCTAACATTATGCATGAGCAAGAAAAATGTATTTTCTTAATCTCTCTTTAAGCTCACATGTACTGAAATTTTGAGTCCTAATCTTTATTATGGGGATGGGATGTTACAATCTTTACATGAATTTTGGACTCAACTAATTGACAAATCCAATATATAATCTAAGGTTATCTTTACATGAATTTTGGACTCAACTAATTGACAAATCCAATATACTCTTTAATCTAACCTTCGGACCTAAACATTACAAAATTTTATTAGACTTATTTAAGAAAAATTTTCAAGCCAATTACACTTAATAATCCAACATTATTCCCTTTTTCCACTTTATTTTTAATTATTAAAAATACAGCATATTTCTATCAAAGTTTCTGTGAATTTTATTTAAAAAGGTGATATATAATGAATTCTTTTGTTTTTAATCCTCCTTCTAAATCTTTGATTATGCTTTCTATTTTTATGAACTAAATTCGTTTAATGCCTAGATATGTTGGACTATCTTTGAGATGGTGAAGCCTATTTACAGAAAGCTCATACTAGATTTCTGCTCCACTTTCTTTTTGGAGAAGGCCACTTCAGTTGAAACCGGCATAACTCCATTCAGCTTAGATTGCTAGGGGATTGGACGTGGATGAACTACATTAATTGTTTTCATAACGATGGGCCTTTATGATCAAGATTTTATGGAAATTCAAGATTATTTTGATCTTCAAGTGGATTATCCATACGAGATAGAGGCTAGACATTTTTTCAGTAGTATTAGCAATAAAGAGGATTATGATTTTAGCAAAAATACAACGTCCACATTGAGATGCCCTACATTTAAGTATATTCATACCATACTTGGTCATACATCGAGTAGGCAAAGTGATAGCTTTAGAGTTGTAGGGAAGTGAATGGTTTGTATTTATGGAGCATGAAAGAGTGGGTTCCTATTCATCTGGGGCACATATTGGCCAAATATATTACGCACCAATAAGAGAATAAAAAGGTGGGCATGATTTGTATTGGGCCTTATATGACCCACCTAGCTAGTAGGATGAAAGTTTTTGGTAGATTACCATTAATGAGACTAATCAATAACATGGTCTCTTTGAGTCTGGATACAATAAAGAACATGCATATAGTGACTCTGAGATAGGGACTAGTAGGTGATATCTATAGATTGGTTGGAGACTAATAAAAGTAGGTAGTTGCTAAAGTGAATGATATGAGAAGTCGAGCATTAGGATGACTTATTGGAGAGTTCGAACTCACCTAGGAGATTATCGACACCTCCATATCTAAACGATCTGAAGATCGACTGATTAGAGAAATACATAAGGCAGATCTTAGGAGTGCAACACACTATTCAGGATGGGCAATAAGAGCTAACGAAGTGTGCAACATAGCTGAAGATGGATGATAGATGGATGGAGACGTTATTGCTCAAGATTGTAGGATATCTCAAAGTCGAGGTACCAGCTCCACCAACTAGAGTTGTCATATTATCACTAAATCCACAGTAACTAGATGCTTATGCTACTACAAATGTCGCACTTAAGGATACCTAAACAATGGACATTCCCAGTAGACTTATGGACTGGCAGACACAGAGGGGACTAAGATGTTGTATGTGGTGTTTTTTGTTTCTTTCATTTTTATTTTTACATTTTTTGTATAGTTTATTTATTTATTATTTTGTTTTGTCTTAATAGTTAGTGAGTAGCCTTTCTAAACTCTTGTTTAGTATTATTATTTATTTTATTTTTGCCTTTTTATCCCCTTTTATTTTTATTTTTCGAGGATAGGAAATTGTAACAAGTTTATCGTTTAAAGAAGCACCACACCAATATTCCTTTATCACTTTGTTTTTCTTTGATTTTATTTTTTTATGTTCTTTTACTATGTGCATTGCGAACAATGTAAATCTTTAAGTGTGGAGAAGGGGTATATTGAATTTTGAATATAATCAATTTTAGGCCAATTATTAGGCCTATTATAATCCTCATTATTTATTCTTTTTAACTAAAATCTCAATTTATTTAAAATCTTTCAAGAACACTTTAGGTTGTTATTAATTACCGAGTTGAGTTAGTATGCAAAAGGATGAAGGCTGAAATAGACTTGTTTTATTAGATGTACTTTTAGTAATCATTGAGATTGTTAATTTGAATGAAAATTGCATATTATTTACACATATTAAGCTTAAATGTGAGTTTTTAAGCCTAAGAGCAATACACCATTATATTATGCTTGGTTATTTTTTATTATGTGTATATCATGTATAGTTGGATAATTTTCAAAATTGTTCTTATTATTCATGTTGAGACCAAATTGTCAAACTAGAGGCATCAAAATGATAAAGGTACTTAGATTTGACCAATTTTTTTAGCCTATTTTTCTTTAATTGTTATCTACCCTATTTTATCCCTTTGGAGCAACCAATTTTGACATTAACCTTGTCTTTGAATGATAATGCCCACATTGATAGCCAATTACCTTATTTTTCTTGAAAACTTTTCATCTGCTTTTGAATCATGAAGGATTTATGTAGCATCCAACTCCCACAAGACACGTGCCTGACATCGATAGATGATATCCAAGTTCGTACTCCGCGAGGGTAGCGTCCTATAGCACTCAATAATTCAAATTCTAATACAATTTTTTTTTGAAATCATAAACATAAAGTGCGGAAATTGATAACCAAATCAGGCCCACTTCATTTCATAAACGTTTTCAATCATAGCAAAACAATCAATACACAGCTCATCGAAAATTTACTTTCCACTTGGTCCCATTACAATTTCAACATAAATACATTTGTATACACATTGTGCAAAAGTTTCTGAATATGTTATTTGATATAAAAATTATACAATTCAATACAAAAGGAAAAAGTACAATGCAGATACGAACCGATCCCGACCTCTATCTTTTACTTGTATGCTGCAGGGATACTCTCGTTTACCTAACGGGGTATTTTTCTGAGTCCTGAAAAATATTTGTAAATTTTGGGTGAGTTTTGCGAACTTAATGAGTGACCATCATCGATGGCTTACCCATTCACATAACACATAATTCACATTTCACATTATTTCACATTTCATATTCAATTTCACACTTCACATTCAATACACTTAATCATTCATTTTATGCATACGCAGTGTATATGAGACGTACTTTCCATTTATTACTTTGTTGTGATCGAGTGCCTAAACTGTCCCATATAGGACTCATTGATAACTGCCCCTTATCTGCTTGGGGGATACAGGGCTCATTAAACGTTGAGCCTGAGACTCTGAATCACTTTTGAGCTCGATGCTCATTTTTACTTGTTGAGCTTTAAGTTCTAACCGTTGGCTCCTATAGTCACAACTGTCATTATGTTTCATGCATTCATGCAATGGAATGCATCAATCACATTTACATGTTCCCATTCAATCTCATTCCTATATCATCGGACCTTAGTCCAGCATTTAACATTAAGTTGAGAATCACAATTTCACTTATTCTGTCCGGAATCAACAATCAAGACGCATTCATATCGACATTCAATAGTCAATTTATACAAAAATCAAATAAAACAAACAAACAATAGAATGAGACCATCTAAGTCTACTCACAGTACGCTCCAGATTAGCATTTGCTTCCAAATTCTGGAAATGCTTGAATGCAAACATTTAACCTGCACAATCCATTTATGCAAAACACATGTTGCACATACATTAATAATTGCACACTTACAAGCATTTACTTATGCACAATTGTATAAATGGACTATGTACAATGCATGCTCAATGATAATCTCGAGTATTTATCCATTAATGTTGTCACAAAATCAATCTCATATCAAAACTCACCTAAGTATAATTTATACTTAGGTTTATACCTCAATAAAACCATTAAATCACAATTCATAATTTATTAATTCATTTTTAGATTTTTCCAAAAGCAGAATTTCGGGTTTACTGTTCTTGATCCTTTAGACCATGAAAATGAAGTAATTTCATCATACTCTTTTCTAGAAAATTGTTCCCCCATCTCTTAATTTTCTAATGACACTAAAATCATTCAATTTGGTTCAAAAATTTGAAAGTTATTCTCCCAATATTTTCAGACTATTATCATTCTAAAATAGTATATCAGATTTAACTTCTATCCAGAAATTGAAAGTCTTAGAGTCTGAATTACAATTTGACTTCTTCATATGATTTGTTATCTCTAATTTACTTCAAATTCAAGATCATCTCATTTCGATAACTATATAACAAGTTATGCCTAAAATACCGAAGCATGATCAGTGAAAAATACTCCATTTATCATTTTCCAGAACTCCACATTAATTCTGTCACAAATTCATCAATCAATCTCTCCAGAATGATATCATATTGTTATAATTTTTGGTGGAGATGAATATCAATGTGTTACGGGTCCAATGGTTTAAGTCTCATGTCATTTGGAGATCGGAATAAGAAGTTATAGAGTCCACTTTCACTGCAAGCACGATCGTGCAATTCCGATTGCTTCTCCATTGTCACCCTTGTGCTTGTGCACAATGGTGAAATCCCTTGTGACCCTTAAGAGTCACGAAAGTGCTTGTGCATGATCATGCACTCCCCTCTTTTTCAACTTTATTCTTGCTCTTTTGAAAACATACCTTCGGGTCAATGTTTTATGGCAATTTTGACAAGGAAAAGAAAGATTTAGGCAAAACACTCTTCTAAACAATTGTTTCCTTTTATATTAAGTTTCTAATGAAACTAATTTCATACAATTTGGTTGAATATTCTGCAAGTTATGCAAAAAACACTACAGACTATTCCAAACCACGATAGAATCCACAAACTCAACTTCGAGCTAAATTTTGGAACTCTTAAAGACATAATTCAATTTCAATTTCTTCATGAAAAATATAGCCACACGTCTTTAGTTTAATTTAAACTTAAAATCATCATGTTTGGATGTATATAAACCAAGATATGACAAAAATACAGATGCATATTTAGTGGAAACACTGCATCTGTACATGTGTAGCACACTTCAACAACGTTCATCTCTAACTCTAATTCATCTCTACATAAATTTATGAAACATTAATCATGATACACGTAAAAGCAAGACATCAAAGTATTCATTTCTTTACCCACATTCCAGCATACATAAATCACCCTTTTATGTCCATTTAACCTCTAACTATCATCAAATATACTTCCTTCAGTAAATCAAGAAATGTTCATGCTTATACTTATTTGCTTAGTTTCATTTTCTTCAAATCACCAAGAAACCCTAAGTCCTCCACATACACGATCATCATTGTTAAAGGAGGAATAGATTGGGTCTTTTATCAACAAGAGGAGGATAGCAAGGTATTGAAGTGGCTAGTATAAGATTACAGTAAAAAATCATTTGGTGGAGGGTGGTAGGAGTTTCGTATAAGGAGAGTAGTGAGGAAGATGAAAATGTTCTTGGTGAAAAAGAAAGATAACGAAGTTGTCTTTCAAATGGGAAATTAGGTGGGTTTTAAAAACTTGGTGGGTGTCATGACACCTTCCAGTCAAATGGTTTATGTTAAATAATACTTAGTTGCTTAGTTCATTTGTTTCCAATTTTTAATCCAATTTTTCCCAATTTTTAGTGACACTTGTCATTAAATCTTAATGTCACTTAAAAAATTTTTCACTACCATTGGACTTTTTGTACTACTATTTCTCAATTATTCTATGACTTGACATTTTTTATAGTCCAAAAGTACCCTGAATTTTTGAAAAATTCACAAACTTCACCGAAAATTCTAATTCAATAAAATATACTCTTCAAATCAATTTCTAGCATATAAAAACCACAATTCTCAATATAACACATTTATAATTCAATTATACTTGAAAAATGTCAAATGAGTGCATGTACAGTCATTTTATTGTACAGAATTTCAAATTCATGTGCATGTATACTACATTATGCATGAGTATAAAATGCATTTTTTAATCTCTCTTTGATCTCACATGTACCAAATTTTTAGGGTTTTAACCCTTAGTATGGAAACAGGGTGTTACATTTTTGTCTCTAAGAAAGTCTAGAAAATGTTATTGTAGAATGTGAAAATTTTAGTTATCAAAGACTTTTCAAAAGAGACAATTATTGAACCAAATGAGAGAGATAAGAAGAATGAGACGCCACCAATGGATTTAAAACTCAAGAATAATTTTCGTTCAAATATCTCATAAGTAAAAAGTTTATAATTAAGAAATAAGTAATCATTTATATTTGTATGTAAATTGAGTAATAAACACCTTGGTGTTGATTGCTTGTGTTTGAATTATACAAAATGAGGACATTAAGTTATAATATCAGGTAATTATTTATCTAAAACTTTTAATAAGTATAAATTTTACTAAATTAGAAGAGTTTTAGGTATGTTTAATAGAAATTTTATATGATAAAGGCCCCTTTTAGTTTTTAATTGATTTTTTATATTAAAAGTCTCATTTAAGTTTTATGATGATCCTTGATTGATATTACTATGATCCATTAAGTGTTTTGATGTTTAAATTTGACCTTTAAAGTTGTCTTTGAGCTTTTCAAAGCATAATGGTCGACCAATACCTTAATGTTTCTACTAGGTTAACCAAAAGCCATGTTTTCTACCTCTATAATGAGTTTGTTCTTTATTTGAATGCTTGTCTAGTCACCAAATTATTCACACTGATCGACCAATATCTTCAAGTAGATGACCAATGTTCTCATTTTCTAGAAAACTTTATTGTTCTGGTGAGTATATTTATGATTTGGTCACTTGTCTAGTCACCGAAATAGCCATATTGATCGACCAATATCCTTTAATGGTGTTCCAATATCACTCATAGGTCTACCAATATAGTTGAGTTTTAAAACCAAACTAATTATTTTACTACACTTCTACTGTTCACTTTTTATTCTCTTTAAAACACCAACACTATTTGACCAATAAAGTTATATGGTCAACTAGCCCTCCTATTTTCAATATCTTTTTTTGCCTTTTTTCCTATTATCATATTTTATGTTTATATCTTTTAAAACCTTAAACAATTCACCTTTGCCTTTGAAAGCATCATCCCTCATTACATAAAATCTCAATAAATTGCATCAAACTGAAAATTTGAAATTTTTGAATTTTATAATTAGGATTTTCAATATTTTTAAATTGACGCCTTTATTGTTAAATTGTAAAAGGAGTTGAGGGTTTTTCCCTTTCAATTATATTGATACATCTTTAATTTTTTTTTATTTTGGTATTTTGATTATTTTCACGTTTTTTTTTGAAATTTTGGTGCTTTATAAATTATACTTTCTTTTATGAGATTAATTGTTGGATACTCTAATTATGCATTTATTTTTTATAATTCCAACCTCTAATTTTATCAAAACTTACCCTTGGTGCTTTAATTAAATCTTTCAACTTAGACATAATACCAAAATTGTAGATTTTTCAAATTAGGCACAATTAAGGATGCCTCTATCAAAATTGACCTCTCCTTTCAACCTTTTAAATATTCAATAATACCCTTTAGTGATAAAGTTTGACAATCTTGATCAAGTTCATCTTTTTAACCAAGTTCACTTGATAAATGACACTTTATATTATGCATTTTTGGTTAATAGATTTTTTTTAATGATTCCAAAAAGGGGGAGAAAGTTTAGTAATATTAGATTTAGGGAGAGTAGTAACATTTAAGGGAAGAGAAAACATTTATAGGGAGTGATGAAATTTTAAGGAAGTGATGACTTTGTCATTTTTGTATTTCTTGCTTTTGTTCTTGCCGTCGAATTATATTCTTGATATTGAATTAATGTTTTATGCATGAATTAATAGAGCGTTAATCATCTTTTTGATATTTATATGAGCTTAATTTTTTCTAATGTCATAAACATTTTTTCATCACAAAAGATGAGATAATTGAACTAAGGGATGTTTTATATTCATCAAGAGGTATTGGAGCGTTTGATTTTAATACAAAAGACTCTTGATCTTTTAAATAATATTTAAAAAATAATTTAGGAAACACTTAATTCATATTTGGATTAAACAAATTAGTTTTAAGTATTTGAAGTTGTTAAAATCATATTTTTGGAATGATTAATCGGCCTTTACGAGTTAATAATTAAGCAATATGGGTTAAAGTTGTTAAATTGGATGTACCGTAAGTTTATAACAACATTGGTTGATGTAAATGCAAACTTTTTGACCAACATGCTATACTAGTCAACTAGTGGATTGTATATATCTATTATAACGACTATTTCTTGGCTCCAACGACAATTTGGGGGTCCCAAAATACTATAACTAGGTGTCTTCTCATTGTTTTAGCATCAATAAGGTTTTAAGTGTTGTATACACACATTTCAAATTGTTTTTCTAATCATTTGAGTATCATTCTGGCGTGTTTGTGTAAGCAAGCTATTTTAGAGTTATCAGGTAAATAAGTGAGATATTTTTGAGTTGTAATACTTTTTTGGAATGTTGAATATTGACTTAGGAATATTTCAAGTGAGAGTAATTCTCCTCTTTATTATAGAAGAAGATTATAAAGATGATTTCCTTTTACTAAGAAAATTTGTACGAAGGTTATTTATCGCATTAAAAGAAGAATCATAGTGAAATTATAAGAAAGGTCTTGGGAATGAACGTAGGTAAAGGTTATTTGTAGAATCATTATAAATTGGTTTGCATTCTCTACTCCCTACTTTTGTTAATAATTTGTATTAAGAAAATTTCCATACTTATTTATACTGATTGTTGTCAGTTGAATATATTGACAAGAAAATTTTTGAATTTTGTAAGGACTAATTCATTCCCTATTAAGTGTCATTAGGAACTAACAAAATCTTTATACATTGTATATTTAACTCTATTTAATATTTTATAAATAAATATAATTAAAATTAATTTATTTTTATTATATATTATATTATTGAGACAATTACACTAAATTAAACTAAAAACG
>JANZLF010000002.1:9094870-9111627 GCA_026546835.1 Erythroxylum foetidum
TGGTGGTGCAACCTCATCGTAAGGTATGTATCGGTATGACCTACGGGCGTATCGGTGTATACTCTACGGTAAGGGGGCGCTACAATAGAGATGTTTCCACCTTCCATCATGATGGCTCTTACATTTCTTGTTGGGATACAAGAACACAACTCTCCTAAAGATCAATCAAATATCAACAACAAAAAATACTTTTCAACTTTAACCAACAAATTATAACAAGAATAAGAAACTTAATAATGAAATAAAGGTTAAGATTTACATGAAAAACCCTCCAGTGTAGACGAGAAAACCATAGCCAAATCGACAAGCAAATTCACTAAACTCAAATAAGGATTTACAAAGTTTGATCTCTCTCCCCACAATACATTTTTTTCTCACAAAGTTTTAGGGTTAAAGTTGAAGTAATAATCAACAAGTACTTGAACCAATCCTAAAAACATTAAAAAAGATGACAATACTACACTACTTGCCTTCTCTCTATTTTTCCTCACTTTGGACATTATAATCATACTCTCATACAAAACCTATGTATTTTTCTCTTTTATATCACAAAATAAATTTTTCTACACTGTACATAGTCATATGCACTGCCTTACTCACAGATGTACACAATCACAAAGAGATACACAATCGTGTATGTTATAAACACAGCTGTGTACACGACATTGTATGTCTTTGTTCTTCACGTGCTTCATACAGTTCTAGAGACCTACACGGTTGATTTAGCTGTGTAAGTTAAGAACACGGGCGTGTGTCACTTTACATGAGTGTGTAAACTTACACAATTAATATACATGGCTACTACACCCTCGTGGCTCCCTTTGGAAGAGCTTCATCTATCTTGTCTTCACTTGATTGTCATCTCCATGAACCATAAAAGCTTCAACGATTATCGAAATTCTCAAAATAGAGTTGGAAACGCAACAAACCTAAGAACTTCCCCAAATAGTGAGCCGTAATGATATGTATTTCGAGAAGCTCCCCAATTCCCTGCAAAAGATGTATTGGATGCCCTAAATGTCCTTTTCTTTGCTCAAAGATTAAGTAGACGAAACCATTGTAGCTTTGTTTTGTTTTGGTTGTTAGGTGATCCTCTTTTTCGAGATAATTAAGCTTATTATTAGTCACTTCTTTTGATTTCTATAAAAAAATTGTATGTTCATTTCAACACTTGTTGTCTTGATGGCTTTACCTTTATCCATTAATTTTGGAATTGTAATACGCAGATTGAGGAGAACTGAGTTGAACAAAATCCTCTGAAGGACGAAATGAGAAACCCCATAAACTTATTGAATGAATATAAGAACTTATGTTTTATGCACAAATAAAATAATTCCCTGTACACAAACAAACTCTAAACGCTAGATTCCCCACCTCAACTGTATAAGACTTGTCTGGCTGATGCTTAACCCATGAGTCGATGGAGTGGCGAAACTCCAGCCTGCCCTTGATCAGGAGGTCCAGCTGCATCCTTATGCTTGTTTTGGGACACATTTCTTTGAGTTGGAGTGTCGTTGAATGATGTATGGGAAAAAGAGGGATCCCTGTCTGCGACTGTGGTGCTTTCGCTGAGAGAGAGTCCGTATTCATCAGAATATGACATGGGATTTGCATGCCGATTGCCATTTTGAACCAGTACTCTCCTCCTCCTCCTATTAGTAGTTGTAGCACCATTGTCCTCGTCAACCTCACTTGGTGGAGGAGTTTTGGTACCCGGCATGTAAGGAATAAGATGAGATCCGCTGACTAGAGTAAATTTAAGTGCCTCTGAACAACCATAACATATAACCCTATGGGACCTTCGTTTAATGAGGAGAAAATCTGATGATAGGTGCAGCAGATTTAGGCAACGAGGACAAGTTATAAATGGAGCTCCACCTGCCATCGGCCTGACGTGCCTCTTAGCTGAATAATTTTTCTCCGTCGAGTACTTCTTCACTTCATCAACTCTATAGCTCTGATTCTCAGAATAGGCTCCAAGGCTGTTATATTGAAATTCAGATTCCATGGGCCGTAAGGGACTCGAGGGACAAGAGAGGTACAAGTTGATGTCAGGATGGACACTGCATAAACCTTTATTATGCCGTATGCCAGGAGGCATTTGTGCTGATCTCCTCAAGTCTTTGGGACAGCAACACAATGAATGATCAACTTGGTGCCTAAAGTTTGCTGCCGCTGCTGAGAACGGTGTTCTCCAGTGTTTGTTCTTGTGAGGCCAATTTTGCAACTCTCTAACTCCCGCAGCATAGTCATAACGATTATAAAAGTTTTCCTCCTCCGAGAACTCATCGTCATGGGACATAGAAATCCCCAGATCTTGCCCAGTTCCAGAAGAAAGTCTTCCATTTCCCTTCTCATTCGGAATAGACACTTTCCGCAGTTGATCCTTCAACTCATGAACAATTCTTAACAGTTTCAACTTCTCCTGTCCGGTGTACGCAAGCCTGTCATGTGAATTAAAGCCTGCATTGGAATGGAACTCATTATGCAATGGATTGGAAGGACCACCAGTTTCATAGTCAGCAGCCATATTCCTTTGACTGAAACTCAGCTTAGACTGGCATTCATCTTCTTGTAATCTGCTCCAATCTCTAGTTGAATGGTGAAGTCTTGCAGGATCTGGCAATTCATCTTGATCCAACATGATTAATTTCCTGTCATTTTGTGTCTTATCAGAAAGAAGCGACGGATAATTTCTTGATAGAATTTGCCTTTCAAGAATACCACTTGCAACTGTATTTTCCCTTCGAAAATCCTCATCAGAAGTAGAATGGTGCACAGGCCTATAAACTTTTCGGTATGAATTTTTGCGGTGATTGGATAATTGGTCATCGGTTCCTTCACAAGAAGAAACAACATCATCATAATAAGCACGAGAACTTCTGGTCGTTGGGGGTTTAGACAAATCAACGAGGGTACCACTGAGCTCAGAGCTTGGATCGACATCCGTTGTTTCAAAGGTTTCTGTGGACCTTACACATTCAAAGACATGATAATGACTAACATCAGGATACCTCAGCTGCTCATTAGGAGAAGCAACAAGAGTCTCTGGTGCTACACACGTTCCTTCTAGCATATTAGATCCCTTTGTGTCAGCCAACTTCTCAGTGTGACATTTTCCGGAACTAGAACTAGAACTGTTTTCTGATTCTATTTTGGCATTTACTCCAGAAGATGGTGAGCTTTGATCATAAAGCTCGGCATCTGAATGACCACCACTAAACAGGAACATCTCTTCAGTCCCACGATGTGTAGGTTTGACTAATGAAGAAACCTTTTTGGACATTTTAGGCTGTTCAAGGTTGCAACCCAGAGGTTTGTTTTGATGATTTCTTTTTGTAGGACTTCCCTTCGATAAATTCACAACCTCAAGAAACCCAAGTTTACTTTTTTTTCTCTCATCTTTATGGTCTCCGTTTGAGAAGTTTGAACTTCCAAGCTTGTCATTACCTAAATAAGCAGATTCATTTTCAACGCTTCCATTGTTTTGGTCTTCATCTTTCAAATTTATGCTACCGAGCTGCTCAGTATCGCAACTGTCATATTTTATCTGGTTGTTTGCATTGATATGGTCTAAAGAGCATTCCCCCGAGTGATGAAAAACTGCTTCATGACTGGAGCTGGTAGACTCCTTATCTTCGTAAGCACAATTTTTATTGTCCCTCTGAAATGCAGCACTCATACCATTTTCCTGCAACGCTAATGTCCTTTTTTCATTGTGCCTCCAACCTTTGGCTGCATTAAAGCAGAAAAATAAGATGAACTGCAGATGATAGGACGGGAGGGGAAGTGATTTCAATTAAAAAAAACGTACAGACAGCAAAAAGATATATAGCCTACTTTGCATTGAGGAGTTAGCAAGGATAGTCAGTGGCAAAATAGATGTATTTAAGAGTCCGTATTACAATGGATTCATCAATTACTCTGAACATTAACACAAAGAAAGGTGGCGATACAACATTTCGATGTTCTGCTGAGGTTCATAGGAGATAAGACATGACAGAGGCATACTAAGGAGCCCACTTCCTAACTGGGGATACCTAGGCTACTATTTCTTAAAAGAGACAACTTTGAATGAGACAGACAGATATGTACCTTGGAGACGCGTTCCACAGCCACCGCATTCATAAACTGGAAGATCCTGAAATTCGGGAAGAATCATCCTACACTTGGGGCATTTAACAAATCGAATCTTGGCAGCCCCCACACTACTCATGACCGTCTCCTACTCTTATGCCTCCGGACGCTAGGGGGCTTCCACCATAAAACTTCTGGTGATAATGGTTCCAGTGATGAATAGTCATGAAGTAGATTCAACCATCTTTCTGCTCCGAGCTTGTTCAGTCGAAGTCAACAAGGCTATACACAACCTCCTGCTACTATTAAGTAATTAAACAATTACCAATTTCTTCTGAAGCTAAAAAGCATCAAAATTCAAACAATTAGATCCACAAAGGAGCCAGTCAATCACTGATTTCCATACAATCAACAACCATGTAGTTATAATAAAAAATAAAAAAGAAGATACAAACCTTTGATCTGCAGCCAAAGGGTTCTTGTTGTGATGTTTTGGATCTGATCATGAGCTTAGTTTAGAGTGTGAAGCAAGTCCTAACATATCAGTTGATGATTAAGAGAAGAAAGGAGCGGAGAGGGAAGAGATAAAATGTTAAAGAGAAGAAAGAAGACGAGGAAGCCTAGTATGAGTTGATGATTAAGAAAACCATTACTTTGATTGCTACAGTCCACGGAGAGAGAGAGAGGCAGCGCGTTGAAGGCATTTAAAGTTCAACCTCCTGCTACTACAGGTCAGGTCGTTCACAGCTTGCCTTGCATATCATTCCAGCATTATCAAAGTAATATCTTTGCACTTGGTCTTCATTTTCGGAGTCTTTGTCCAATCTTTCAAAAGTTCTAGTTAGTTATCACATTTTGACTTTTGGTAATGTTAGTGTTTATAATATGTGAATACGGGAGCTAAGATCTTTTCTCCAATATTATCTTATCTTATTTTGTCTAATGAAATTTTAACTATTTATTTTGTGTGACTTATGCAGGATCTACGCAAGACTTATATAAAACTCACGTAAATAAACAACTGAGATTCATTAGATATAATAAAATACTATAATATTGTACAGAAGATCTCGACTCTTAGTTAAGGGGACACTTGTTAATCTGGCGAATTGTAATCTGCCAGGTGGAGATCTCCCCATTACTAATGCAATTCAAGGCATCCACAAACGCGCACAGTTACTGTCAAAGGCTCACAGCCACAAAGTCCACCATTAGCTGTCAAGAACAACTCATCGTTTGTTTTTCTTGTCTTGAAAACATTTTGTTCCCAGTTTGTTGTATCTTTCCATTCTTAGCTTAGGCTTTTGACTTTTAAAAAAGGTAATGGAGGAGACATTTTAATTTTTTTTATATCATAGTCAACAACCCTTTTTGTTCTACTTGATAATATTCCACCTTAGACTATATCTCCCTCTCCTTCTCTGTCGCTCTTTCCCGGTAGACAATCACAATTCAAATGATGGAAGTCAAGTCCACCCAATAGAAGTCAAACAACAAGCATTCTCAAGCTTAAACATTATTTTAGCAACCAAAAGGTTAAAGCTGTAAATTGCTATTAAACATTTTGTAAAAAGTTTAAGTTATTCTGTTTATTTTTAATATCGTTTTATATTTTAATATTTATAAAACAATATTATTTGCACCTTAAAACTTAATTTTGCTATTTCTTTGAAAAATTATTATTAAGTCATTTGACGGGGTATGCTAATTAAGCAACATAACATCATTGAATATTAATATAAAAATTAAAAAATTAAATTACTAAAATTATTATGTCCATCCATTCCCTAATTGATGGTGGCAATAGATCACCATGGTTACCCTGTAGTTGAGAAGGTAGTTAAATATCACCACTACAACTTAAATTATATCAACTTCTCTTCATGTTCTTACGCCACCAGTTCTTACTGGAACCACCTTCCACTTTTTTCCTCTTCTTTGTCGGATCAATTCACTGATCGAAACAATTAAGCTTTATCATAGAAAATGGTATCTTCTATTAGTTTATGCCTTTGCAGGCTGCAATTTTAATGTATGAAGTTATTATCTAATTAATAAAGACATTCTTTATCTTTATGCACTATGCTAATTATATTTGGCATTTTATGTAACATTTTGCTACCCATATTAAGGCTAGAATAGTAAATTATGATAAATTTATGTGAAATTAGGGGAAAAAAAGCATATTGTACACGCATTCATTGGCATTTTTGGGTAAATTTGATTTATAAATAAAAATTGTGGATTAAATTAGAGTGTATTAATTGTGAGTTGACAATTTTGGTATATTTTGGATATTTTGAAATTTTTAGTGAATTATTTGAACTGAAAATTTATTTGGTGGTAAACATTTTTTTGAGACTATTAGTAATATTTTGGAATTTTTGGAAATTTTAGGATTTTTCTGAAAATTTTGAGGTATTTTTAGACTAAAAAAATGGACAAATGACATAATAACATGTAACACTTATAAGAGGCTAACAAGTGGTTCACATGCAAGGGGGTCACGTGTCTCTAAGTTATTAAAGCAAGATATTAGGCAGGAACTTTCATTGTTCTCTCTTCGGATAACTGTTCTTCACCGAGTTTTAGTCTTCATTCTAATGATATGATTTTTTGAAAATAGGGTAAGTAAACGTCTAAGTTTATGAGTTCCATAACTGATTTTTTTGTGTTATGTTTTGCTTGTTGGAATGAAACACATGCATGAGATAGATGAGTTGTAGTAACTATGCATGAAATTGCAGGTGAGTTTTGATTTTTGGTGTTTGGTTTGAATATTTAATATTGAATTTTTTGAGAGTAAGATGAGCTAGAACGGGAGTTAAATGAAGTTAAAGAGTGGATAAAAAATGAAATAATATGCATTGGAGTGAAATATGAGAATTTGAAGATTTACAATAGAGAGAGAGAGGAAATTTATGAAACTTTGGATGTTAAATGTTTGAAGTGCAATTCAAGTCTAACTTGTTGCCACGATTTTTTCTAGATATGGAAATGTAGAATGGATGGTCTAGAAGTAAGAAAGTTAATCAAGAAACCAAAAAAAAGAGAGAAGAAGTGCAGTTCGGTGAAGAATATGATGAATAGTATAGAAAAAAATTTCTGGTTTTGGCATTTGTAACTAATGTTGCACTTTGAGTTGTTTAGCATAAGATAAGTAGCAAATGAAGGAGTAATGTAAGGGTATAACTTTGTGATGAGGAATTAAGTACAGGAGAGGAAGAAGATGGAGAAGTATTGCTGCAAAAATGTGGAGAATTATGTGCAAAAACGTGATTCTACAGTAAAAGGGTGGTAGTTGCTTGTATAAGTTTTTGAACATAGTATTTCATTGAACAACCCTCAGTCTTTTGCCTATAATTTTTTCATCAGAAATCCAAATAACTTGAAACTTAGATCAATGGATTCCTAAGACATTTTTCTTTCTCTCCATAAAAATTTAAGTTATTTGATTTGATTTGAAAGTGATTGATAGGATGAAAATGTGGAAGTCTGCTGGAATATTATGAGCTGGAAATTTTCATGATCATGTTTTGGTTTTCTAATTATAATTTGATATTTAGATTTCTAAATGAGTTAATTTTTAATTCATATTAAACTATATACATATTTCTACAACTTTTATGAAGAAGTCAAATTTTAATTCTTTCTCTATGATTTTCAAAATTGGAATGAAACTGAGTTTTAGCTTAGGTTGTAGCAGCACCAGGGACAAAAATTATTTCTTGTGGTTATTGAATAAACTATATTAATATGGGCCAATTGTCTTCACCAAAGTTGTAGCTTATTCTTGTAGATTTAAATTGGTATAAAGTTTGTAATTTTTGGACATCTGAGCTGAAAAATATGAGTGGTACAATTAGAGGTTATGATCATGTACTAGCCAAAAGTTCAAATGTGCATAGTCTGGGGTATTTTGTGCATAACTCGTGGAATACTGAATCAAATTGGATGATCTTGGAGTTATTAGAAACTTAAAACACTGTATAACAACTTTCCAAAAGGAAGTTTTGCCTAATTTTGTCATTTATCCTACCAGATTAATTATGCAAAGTTGACCCGAAATCATATGAGTAGAAAATCTGAAGTGGTCAATTAGGTTATGAATTTGATTTCACATTGTTTTATTTTGGTCCAAATTATAAGTAACAAATGATATTAATGAGGGCTTTGATATCTGATCAGTTTGATAATGAAAATTACAATGAGATACCTGGAATTGTCATTGAACATGCATTGTGCATACTTTCTATACATTGACGTGCATAAAAGAACACTTGTACATTTGTGCAAAAAGGTAATATTTGTGAATGTGTTGTGTATGTTTTAGAGGAACACAATGGATGTCATTCGGACATTGCTGGACCATCCAGGAAATAGCTTCTTGGAGCGTACTGTGAGTCAACTTAGATGATTTCCTAGGATTGATTTGATTTGAGTTTAATTTGATTTATTACACTTCCATTATTATTGAATTATTTATGAGTTGTTTACGGATTCTGGACCTGAGGTCCGAGGAGTTTAATAGTTGGGTATGTATTGGGAGTGTTTTGAATTGTTATAAGTTTGACATTTGATTCTCAACGAAAGTTGAATGCCAGAATTAAGTCCGATGACTGTGACATATGATATATTCAGAAATTGTTGCATTTCATAACATGCATTCTCAGATAAAGACATTGTGACTTGAGTTGCCAGTATGAAGCGCTTCCATGTAGAGCTTTGCTCCGTGATTTCTGATTTTACACGTAGAGCTATGCTCTGTGATTCTGTTTGACTGAGCCCTATGGGTCGGTATTTGTATAAATTGTGATTGGCACTCGATCACAACAATAAGAAAGAATGTGAGTCTTTTCATATAACATTATAAGATTGAAATTTATTGAATGATTTGCCAAGATGAATGAGTGATAAATTAATGCGATTTATTTGCTATACTTAGTAATGTGAACTGTGTGATCTTATGATATACCATGTTGTGTGAACATCTAGAGTTTGTTTATGATCTGAATAGGTGCCAGTAAAATATGTATTATGTGTATGTGATCCGGTGAAATTATCAATGATGGTTCACTCATTGAGTTTGCAAAACTCATAAAAATTACAACGTGGTTTTTCAAGTGCAAGACAGGAGACCTAGTTCTTAGACAGAACTAAAGGACCCTAGGATTTTGTTATGGCTCAGAGGTATGTCAGCTAGCTCCAGAAGTGTTGTGTCTTGTATTTTGTTGTTTTTGTTAGAACCTGTATGAGGTTATGTAAATAGTTGTCTAAAGGAAATAGTGTAAATTTTTTGGATTAATGCAATGAATGGTTTTAAAATTTAGTGACTTTCGATTATGTTAGATGATGCCATGTGTAAGTGGTTTTGTTTTTGCTCTAACATGCCATTATCATAGGATATGTACTTGAATATGCTTGAATGTTTGGGTATATACCTTGTGGTAGTGGGATGTTGGATAGGTGATGGTAGAGGTGATGATGATAGTGAAATACGTGTTAAGACAGATGGTGGGGAAGGTGAGGGGTCGAAGAAGTCGACGATGGAGAAGGAGAGGAAGTCGATGGCGGAGCACAAAACAATGAGAGAGAATACTTTCTGCAACTTTGAGAGAGGGGGAATAATAATAAAGATAGAACATTCGAGATTTTCGGTTCAAAATAGTAAGGGTTGTGTGACCGTCAAATGAAATGGACGAACGGGATGGATTGCGTGGTCGTCCATCCCTTCGTCCTTAGTATATATACTTAAAAGAAGGTTAAGGAGAAATATTTTTATTAGAGTTTATGTCTATTTAATTATATTTAAATAAAATTTAATATCTTATATCATATTTAATTATAAAGTTTTCGAACTTTATAATTAAATACAACTTGATTAAAATATCTTGATTGTCTTCAATTTGTTCCTTAAGGATGACTTGTTAAGTTTTCAAATATTTTAGTAATGGATAAAATTATAACCCTAAATCATATTTAGGATTAGATTAATTAAACTCCTTTAATTTATCTTTAATTTATTAAATGAAAATTTTATATCTATAGATCAACGTCTGGCAACACTTCATGATCACGTAAATATTTAAGAATGTCAATGTAGTTTTGACTAACCTGCTTGATGTAATTAAATCCTTTCATCATAGAATGTTTCGATTAGACATGTAATATGAAATTAATGTCTACTATGTTTTGAACTCAGTGATATTAGTTCTTCACCATTAGCAATAACATTTATAAACTATTTGTAAAATATCATTCCACCTTCGTCAAGGATTTTCCGAATCAATATTAAATGAAACCAACATAACATTCTCCTTAATTACTTTAGGGTAATGAATCATATCTTAATCACTCAATTACTTCCATATAATTTATGCTACATCTAATAACTACTGACTGGACTATTATTAATTAGAACAGCTCATCAGTAATATAAAAAATATAGTAATCCCTATATAAGATAATTTTGGAGATTTCAAGTTAAAGAATCACTTATATAATCATCACAACGAAAATTTTTATAGACGTATAAGTAAAGTTCTAAAATGAAATTCTCATATAGGGTCAATTTAGTGTACTTATTCTCTAACAAGCACTTACACATTTGTTTAAGTATCTACTTAGTCTTTGAGATCAACTACTTTATTTATAAAAATAATGTATGATAGTCTTTTTACGATTTATAAATGTCTAATCTTAGTAAAATAATGACGAAGAAAAATTTAGGGATAATATATAAACGCAATATAACTTTCATAATTACAATCTGATCATAATTTTATTTGTAATGTATAATTATTTAATGAAATTTATCGTATATATCTAAATTTGTATAAGATAAATAATTTTTTAAATTATTTTTTTCCTAAGCAAAAACTAATTGATTGATTGTAGGACATAAACTAACAATGTTATCAATAATATTCTAAATCTAACTCATCCTTATTTTCACTAAAATTTTAATGTTTTATTATTTCTATTTGGCACTCCAATCTATGTTTCTAAATATTGTCTTGGCTTGTAAAATGATAAATTTAAATGTTGAAAATTTTAAAATAATTTATATCAATTCTTAAAAACTTGTGAGAAGATATCGTTCAAAGAAATTAATTTTGAGTTTGAAAGTGGAATAGCCCTACTTATTAAGTATATATACTAAGGACGAATAGGATGGATGACCACAAAATTCATCCCATTCGTCTATTTAATCTGATGGTTGGTATCATGCCTCTCAATTTGTTAAGTATATCATGCCTCTGAATTTAATCCTGTTCGTCCACCCTCGAAATGCCGAGACTCTCGAATGATCTACCTTTATGCACTGACAAAGCCCTTTGTCTCTCCTTCGGCTTCATCTCCTTCTCCACCACCAACAAATAAGGTGATGGTTGGTGGTCAGTAGATAGGGCTTTCAAGGGAAAGAAAAAGCACGCAACTGACAAACAATTTCAGGAGAGATAAACTATGGTTGCTCAAAAAATACAAGTCGATCATCGCAAGTCCACTTTTGACGTCGATTGCAACTTTGAAGATGGCTTCGAAGCTTTGAAGTTTAAGCTTCAACAAAAGGTCTCGTTTTCCTTTCTCTATGTGCCTTTCTTCCTTCAGTTTTGCTTTATTGACGATTTTATTGGCTTTTGTAGATCCTTTGATAGATTATGATAAACCCATTTTGGATAAATCTTGGGCTTTCAAGGGAAAGCAAAAGCACGCAACCGACAAACAATTTCAAAGGGAAAAGCTATGGTTGCTCAAAAAATACACGTCGGTCACCACAAGTCCACTTTTGGCGTCGATTGCAGCTCTGACAATGGCTTCGAAGCTTTGAAGTTTAAGCTTCAACAAAAGGTCTCATTTTCCTTTCTTTGTGTGCGCTTTTTCCTTCGGTTTTGCTTTATTGACAATTTTATTAGCTTCTATAGATTCTTTGAGAAGTGATGATAAACCCGTTTTGGATAAATCTCATTTCACTGACCAAATAAGGTTGCTCTCCACCGATGATGAATGAGAATGCAGCCAGGAGCACGAATCATGTAGCGAGGTTTTTTTACACTTATGAATTTAGTCGAATGCTATAGGTCGTTTATTAGTTTTTATAATTTCAACATTATTTTATTTTATTTTATTTTTAGTTATGTTATGTTATATGTATGGTTTGGTGTTTGACACTAAGGAGGAGGCGTTGATGTTGTAAGAGTTTGCTGTTCAGGCCCGAATTTGACCTTATCTTGCTTAAGTTTTGATGATAATATCAAAGTATTGGTTTCTTATTGGGAAGAATGTTAGTACTTAAGAAACGTAGTTTGATGTTGGAGTTTTATTTAATTGTATGCTTTTTCTTTTCTGATGAAACATTGTGTCATTGTGTGGCCTTAGATGTTGAAGGACGATGTTATGCATGGGGGCGAAATGAGGCGTGATTTGTGTGGCCAAGAATTCCTGTGGATGCTTTTGTTATTCTAAACTGTTAATGCTAACTCATGAAGCTTTTATTATGTGAACAGATGGGTCAACTAGGTCAAGGAACTGCACTTCAGTGTGCGGTGTACAGTTATTTCTAAACTTTCCAAGCCAGATGGGAGAGGCGATTGATTTTCTTTTCTACTTCTTCATCATTTATGAGTTACTTTACCTGGTAGAAATTTTGTTTTATTCCCTCCAATGCACGGATAGAGGACAGTTGCTTCTCATCTTTCTGAATTTAAGTGTACCTAAACAATAACTTTGAGTTCTTATAGGTTTCTGTGTGATTAAAGATTTATACTTTTAAGTGGGTTAATCTAACGTCAAAGTGCCTGGTGGCTGATTGTAGCTCATTTTTTGGTTGTTATTTGATCGATATTTTTTTGTTGTTGTTTGATCAGTTGGTATAAAATTATCAAAGTTGTTTGATCAGTTGAGTAATGCCTTCTTGGATGAAGTGAAGAGCCATCCCTTCGGCAAAATTTTATTAGGTCTCAATCACGTCGCTTTAAAATTCATTTATTTGGGCAGTTTTTTCTCTGCAGATCTAATGATGCACACTATTCCTTATATTATTGCTTTGTGCTTTTTTGCTATTCCAATGAAACTTGGTTAAATTTGCGTTTTTTTATGGTCTGAATTTATGGTGAATGAGTTAAGTGAAATGGGCAAAACTAAAAATTGAAGTTTTGAATTTTCAAAAATGAAAGCCTGGAAATTTCTTTTTAAGAATTGTAAGAGGGTACAAATTTGATCCAAAATTTCTATGAATTTATGGTTCTGATGCTGGCAGATTTTGACATTATTGTCTTCATGAAAGTTGTTCATCTTTCTCTTAGTTTTCCATTGATATAAAGTTTGCAAATTTTGAAATTCTAGATCAAAAGTTATTGACTTTTGAAGTTCAAATGTCAGTAGACAAGAAGATGTTAAATTGCATTGTCGTGCATGACTTTTCAGTTAAGTAGAAAGGCACCCTCGTGCAAAAGCACGACAGTGACTTTTCAGATGTTAGGCAAAAGGCACCATCTTGCTTTTGCATGAGGGTGCTTTTCTACTTAACTCAAAAGCCACCCAACGGTGACTTTGGGTTATAGTAAATTTGCACACAAATCTTAAAACTAGTGGAGCTCAAGCAATTTATGGCGACGTTTGTGCTAACATTAAATTATCTGACAAACCAACTAAATTTCAAATTCTAATTTTTCTTTCAACCCTCCTTTTTAATAAACTATTATTAATCATAAAGGATACAATTAATGGAATAATTAATCTTTAAATTTTTGTAATATTTAAATATTATCGATAAAAAATATATATAAATTAAACTAAATACTCAATTAATTTTGCCTTTTGAGTCACAAAATATTTTTTTTGTTGCCAGATATCTTATGTAAATATCATTGTTTTATTGTCTCCTAACAAATAAAAATGATTAAATTAACAGTTTATTATATCGTCAAATTTAACAATAATAAACAAATTAGGATTAAGATTTAAATTTAATATTAGAATTAAAAATATAATAACAATGAACAATTAATCATGTTAAGTTATAAATAACCCATAAAATTGATATTAAGATTGGGTACTTAATAAAATAGTAATTATTACTATATAGTGTATATGATGACAATGAACAATTAATAATGCATAGTTATAAATGACATATTAAATTAATATTTTCGGTGCTTAATCAAATAGTAATATCAGTATATTCCATTGATATAAAGTTTGCAAATTTTGGAATTGTAGATCAGAAGTTATTGACTTTAGAAGTTCAAATGTCGGTGGACAAGAAAATCTTGAATTGCACCGTCGTGCATATGCACGATGATGACTTTTGAGTTAAGTAGAAAAGCACCCTTTTTGCACGACGGTGACTTTTGAGATGTTAGGCAAAAGGTTGCACGACGGTGACTTTGGGGTATAATAAATTTGCACAATTTGTCTAGAAAAGTCTTAAAACTAGAGGAGCTCAAGAAATTATGGCGGCGTTCTTGTTAGCATTAAAGTAAACATTTTATTTCTAAATTATTACTTATATTCGTCTCATAAAAATATCAATTAAATTAAATACTCAATTAATTTTGCCTTCTGAGTCACAAATTTTTTTGACAGATATCTTATGTAAATATCATTGTTTTATTGTCTCCTACCAAATAAAAATTATTAAATTAGCAGTTTATTATATCATAAAAATTAACTATAATAAAAAATTATGATTAAGATTTAAATTTAATATCAGAATTAAAAATATTATAACAATGAACAATTAATCATGTACAGTTATAAATAACACATTAAATTGATATTAACATTCGGTACTTAATAAAATAGTAATTATGAGTATATAGTGTATATGATAACAATGAACAATTAATAATGCACAGTTATAAATAACATATTAAATTAATGTTAACTTTCAATCCTTAATCAAATAGTAATATAAGTATATAGTGTGTATGTTGATGACAAATTTTTTGTGTTGAACATTTTTCACCCTATAATTTAAATGTCATAATAATAATTATTATTAATATAGTAACATATTCACCTAATATTTATATTCACAACTTAGTAAAGTGATAATATTTTATTAATAAAATAATTTGAATTATATAACACTTAGTCTTTTTTTATAGAAATTATTTTGATACATTTTCAAGCTCTGATAATTTGTTTCTCTTATCAACAGAAATCATATTAGAATTTTGTTCTAGGTTACAGGTGGAAGGTTCCCATAAGACCTTCTCAACAACAACTTATTGGAAGTTTTTGACTGATTTGCTTGAGTTCGATCCTCATAATACATCGAATTCTTACAATTTTTTCTGTTGAACGGTTGCTGGTTTATAAATTCATGTGTTATGTTATCTTTGGAAAAAGCCAAAGCAACAAATGCTTGAGTAAGGAACTAGCACTGTTATATTGCATAAATGAAAGGTACATACCTAGCATGTTCGTTCATTTTTTCAAATCTCTGATTAAATCTGTGACAAAGAAAGGAACATCGATAGGAATGGGCTATTTAGCTACTACTCTAGCTTAGCATTTTGGGGTTGATGTTAGCAGGCTGACATTTATGAAGCGTTATTTTTTTGATGTTACATACTTAAAACGTGCGGAAACATTGTTACATGATAAGATGTAGCTTAAAGATCATCGGACGCATGCTGCATATAAGTTGAAGTTCTCAGCTGATGCTTCCAGTTCTGCCCCTCCCATGCCATTTCACAATTCAAGTGAAGACGAAGCTACACCTAAGGATTGGGAAAGAGCGTATAGATTATTGGTTAACACTTCTAATAACACACAGAACCAACTCCATGCGATGAATGAACAGTTGCAAACGATTGCCCCTCAGCAACGAAGGTTGGATAAGAAAATTCATGCAGCTTGGGAGATGGCAGGACTTCACATCCCAACTCCACCTTCATCATCTCCATCTTCTTCATCAACGTCAAAAAATTCCTAATTTCTTGTACTTGTTTCATGCATTTTCTTCTTTGATTTTCCTAAAAAAATTCATTATCCATCACTGTTAATTTTGTCATGCCTTGTTGAATTAGGCAATTGTTTTGGAAGGCTAGAACTGATTAGCATCAATTATATGCAGATGTGGATATTAGCTCTGTTTCACGATTATTGTGAAAGAAAGAAAAAAGAATTAGAAAATGGGAAACATAAAAGAAAAGAATGAGATACTAATTGTATCATAAGAGAAATAAGATTGAGCAATATACTTAAAGATTCAATTAGGTAACTATTTTGGAGGACTAGGATAACTTTCCTTCACAAACCTTACGCTTTTGCTCTGCTATAACCCTTTCCAAAGTTCTTTCGAAAAAGGATGTATTTTGCCATATTAATTAAGATCGCAAGTAGCTCAAAACTTTGTACAAGTTTTCTTGAATTATTTATGGAATTCTAGGTGTTATAGATTAAATTATAAATGTTTTGCCTTAATAAAAATTCAAAATATTTTAACGCTGCAATTATAGAAGAATCTTTACTAAGAAAACTAACATTAAATTGAAGATTTTTTAAACAATTATATTATTATTTAAACACCATGATTATATAGCAATCTTTACTGAGAAACATTTATATAAAATGTCAAATTTTTAATATTATTATGTATATAATAAAAAACAAAATCAAATTATTTTAACGTGGTGATTATACACCAATCTTAAGTAGAAAGCATATAT
>JANZLF010000002.1:9141003-9156243 GCA_026546835.1 Erythroxylum foetidum
CAAATTAAGCCGTGGGTGTGACCTCGATCGATCGGCCCGTCACATTGGACTCAGGCCCGATATTGCCGACCCAACCAATTATTATTATTATTATTATATATAATAACAAATATATATATAGATATATACATATATATGTATTTTATATTAAATAATATTATTGTTATATTTAAAGTCACTACCGTGCATTTACACGATGGCAATTTTTAGCTATTGAACCCCCAATGTCGCTGTACAATCCATATAACTCAAAAAAACACTTCTTTCACTAGATCTCAGTGTCGCCATCGTTTACTAAATTCCATATTCTTCTTCATTCCGCTTCTTCTTCCTCAAACTTCATTTTTCTCTCTTCCAACTTAAATCCCTCTACCTTATTGATAATCCATTTCTTTGCTCCGTACATTTTTTAAATCCAACTAAATAAAACTTATACTCCAAATCTTAAGTTCTTAACGAATCCGAAATTTAAATACGCTTATACTTACATAATAGTTATACTTAAATAACAATTAATTAATATTTTTCGGTTCATAATAAATAGTTAATGTTTTTAAATATTTAATCAATTAATTTTTATTTACCCTTCATATTAACTATTATTACCTTATATTATTTTAACACTTAATTAATAGCAAACGTAATTAATAACAAAATATTTTACATTTTTATATTCTTTTTTCAATATAATATATTTAAATCTTCTTTATAAAATTTGCATTGCATATTTAAAATTTCTATTATTCAATAGCTACTATTTTCTTATATTATAACCCATTAAATTAAAATTAACTGGGCATTATAATTACGTGTTGCGCAATTTTACTCTGCTAGTTATTTAAAAAAAGAAGAGAGCTTCCAGAAAAGTTGTTTTCGGTGTCTTTGTTTTTATCGTTTTAAGTATTCCATATCTTGAGATTATTTTAAATTATTGTTAATTAAAAACATGATTTAATTTTATATAAAATTTGAATTAATATAATTTAATTATTTAAATTACTGTTAATGTTAAGATACTTAAAAGAATTTCACAAATTATATATTATAAATTTTATAATATAAAACTAAATTTTAAGTTTATATAAAATTGAGATATTTTATAATTTAAAAAGTCTAAAATAATATTTGATATTATAATATTACTGATAACCATCATACATAGTTTAAGAAATCTTTTTAAAAAATTCTTCATCTTTTTTTTAATTCCTTTAGTTTTCAAATTTTCAAAAAATCTCCCTTTTTTATACTTGGGTTAAAAATATGGACAAAGCATATGTAGTATAAATATTATATGCGAATTAATCAAATGTTACTTATATAAGAACTCAACTTAACTCTTAAATGCAATTTAAATCAATTAATTTAAATTAATATTTTAAAATAATTATAATAAATTATTAATTTAAATCAACTTCCATAAGTTTAAGATTTGAATCATGGCGTAAATAATATTTGATTAATTTATGTCTAATAACGAAAAGAAAAAGGATCGTGAGCATTGAAGCTGACTAAGTATTTTCTTTACATAATCCTACAATAAAAAAGCTACAGGTGAATGTTAATAAATAAGAGGTCGGTCTAATAAATTATTAAATGAATTAATGCACAATATAAAATATAGAAATTGAATCGCGGCGTTTTAATAAGAAAATATAAATATATGGAAAAACAGGAATTCGACTAGAAGTAGACTGCAAAATCGCAAGCCAGAGAATGTGCGAGAGGAGATAGATCTCTAAATTAGGGTTTTAGTTCATAAAAGACCCTGTCCGCGGTATCCAAATCCCAAGGTCTGACCTTTACGTTCCTTACGCGTTCATTCGCAGACGTATACATTCATTCATAATGACCGACGGCTACTGGAATCGGCAACAGCAAGCACTGCTCCAACCCGCTGCTATTCTCAAACGTCAGCGTACTGACTACGGTATGCCTCTTACTTTTTATTTAATTGGCCTTTCTGTTACATTCGATTGAGCAATGTACTGGTACCTATTTGATTGTGGTATGTGGATTCATCTCTAACTAGGTTTTGTGTGTCGATGGTTTGGATGTTAATTTAGGGGTATTTATTTATTGCTTTAGTCTGATGCCCTTTTGGGTACTCATCAAAAAGAATTTCTTGAGGTGGAATGCTCTATGTTCTTGGACATTTCCTTTTTGTAACATTGGACAAGAATTTGAACCACTCTCCTACTTTGTTACGTGATTTTAAAGATTTTCTGGGGCATCAAAGTTACGGTGTGTCGATGTAGCTAACCTTAGTCCTTCAATTTTCTTGGAGTTTCATCTGAATATTGTATACATCTCTCCCTTTGAGTCATTTTATAGCTAATTCGGTCCTTCAAATTTAAACTGCAGGGCTTAATTTTATGTTAGTTGGTGTACTACACTGATTCATTTCAACCTTGGCTCTGTTTGCTAGCAAACTCCTTGTGAGTTTTATGGCGACAGTAAACTTTTTCTTTCTGTGCATATTTTTAGTATCAGTCACCATGCAACTGCTCTCTGTTTTCTTTTACTCTGTTTTTTCCCCTTTCTTTTATAACATGGGGTTTTCAAATTCAACCATTCCTTCGAACTGTTAGATCCATAGTCTTCTTAGAAAATGGCTGTTGTAGGCCCTAGACTGATTTCTGGTCATAGGACCCTGCAAAATAATATTTCTTCCTATTTTGGTAGGTTAGGAAGCAAGGGCTCTTCAGAGAGAACCCTTCAGTCTCTTAAAGAAAGGAATTACAAAAGTAAAATTCTGCTTACTTTATTTCCAGCTTTGAAAAGCTTAAATAGATTCCTCTTGACGGCCTTAACACTTCTAACAACTTCTAATAAAAGGCTATAAAATCTAAACAAAAAAATAGAAAAAGTTTTTGACTAATTCAAATTCAAGGATAAACTTATCTTCTTTTCTATCTTTCTCTTTTTCCCTTGAGTGAATCTCTTGTATACTTGGTCAAAAGGGATTATCCAAACAGATTCCCCTTTGTCCGGCTGGAGTGCTTGTTGTTACTGATTTGCAGCATAACTCTCCCCATCCAGAATGCGCTTGAGCTCAGCTCTTTTTCATAAGTTGTGTCGTTTAGGGAAAGGGCAACTGAAAAATGCAATTGGAGGTCCTTCTTGTTGAAAAACAACTCCCACCCGAGTCAAAAACGTCACATTCGACTATAAAAACCGTGCTAAAATCAGAAGAGCCAATATTGGAGTTGATGTAACTGCAATCTTTAAAGGTGCAAGGGCTTTTGAGGACTCTGGATTCTAGGAAAAATAATGTTTCTTCAAAATGGCCGTCAAAGGAGTTGCAACAGTTCCATAGTTGCTAATAAATTTCTTGTAATAGCCCATGAGTACCAGATATCCCTGTAAAGCATGAACAATACTTGGTTTCGACCATAGAATCATGGCTGCATTCTTTTGTGGGTCAGCTTCAACTCTTTAAGAGGAAACCAAATGCCCCAACTAGGAAATTTGGGTGTACCCAAACGAGCATTTTGACTGTTTTAGATATAAGTAGTATTGTTTCAACAATCTGAAGACAAATCGAAAGTGCTGAATGAGTTCTGCCTATAGATGAATGTAGATTAAGATGTCGATAGATGAATGTAGATTAAGATGGCGCGGAAGAAAACCGATAGACTTCCTAAAATATTGTTTGAATACATACTTCATGAGGGCTTGAAAAGTGGATGGTGCATAGGAGAGATTGACGGGCATGACCAAGAATTTGAAATGGCCATGATGGGTGCGAAAAGTTTTCTCCATATTTGTTGCCCTTATTTTGACTTGATGATACCATGAACCCAGGTCTAACTTTGGGAGTAACAAGCCCCATGTAACTCTTACAATAGTTCATCGATCACTAGTATAGGAAATGTGTTCTCCATATGAAAATTTAGTGTTCCGTAGTTGACACAAAATTGCCATGAATTATCAGCCTACTTCACCAAGAGAACAGGAGGAGAGAAAGGGGATTTACTAGGCCCATGATGAGTGCAAAAAGTTTGTCTTCTCCCCATCCATCTCTCTTTCACTTGATGATACCCTGAACCCAAGTCTACCTTTGAGAAGTAACAAGCCCCATGTAACTTGTCCAATAATTCATCGTCATTAATATAGGAAATTTGTTCTTAACCATATGGCAATTCAGTGATCTGTAGTCAACACAAAATCGCCATGAATTATCAGGCTTCTTCACCAAGAGAACAGGAGAAGAGAAGGGGGATTGACTAGGCCAGATAATTCCTTGTTTGAGCATCTCATCACATTGCCTTTCTTTTTTCATTTTCCTGGATATGTGGGTAATGGTAGGGGTGGGCAGTTATGCGACCCACTCCTGGATCTAGAGTTATATGATGATCGCAAATTCTGGATGGGGCTGGCCTTGTGACGTGTTAAATATGAGTTGGAACTCATTAAGGACTCTTTGGAGTTCTATTAAGGAAGCAATTATGTTGGTGGAGTTCTGTTAAATTTTCATTAAGGAAGCAATTGTGTTGGTGGAGGAGTCCTTTATGCCATTCAACTCTACTTCATGATTATGCCATTTAAATCTCATCTTCATATCAACAAAACCCCAGAAAATAGGGTCGAGCATTCTAAGCCAGTTAATTCCCAAAACAGCACCATTTCCACAAAGAGATAACATATATAAGTTCAAACAGAAAAGTTGAGTACCTAACCATGTGGGCAACAAATGGCATATGCCAGGACAGCATAACTTCTGTTCAATAGCAACTGTAACCCACAATTCAGCATTAGGTTTCATGGGAATTTTCAGTTGTTCCAGCAATGCTGCATCCAAAAGCTGTGAGTGCAAGTCGATTAATATTAGTAAAGGCCTACCACTGAGAAACCTCTCCACTTGCATGGTCTAAGATTTGTGCATTCCTGTTATAGCGTGCAACGATACTGCTGGTTCTTCGGTCCTCTTTTCCCAGCTCCTCTTCTTCATTAATGCCTGCCGACCCAAACATTTTTTTGCGTTGATGTTTCGGTTTGTACTACTCATCACAATCCCTTGGCACGCCTTTCTTTCATCCCTGTTTGATTTAGCCTTTTAACAAAAAGAGTTTACTGATTTTCCCCTATGACAACCTTTCATACAGATTCAGCTCTTTGTGTATTGCTCCCCCTTTCATATAATCCGGCAAACTCATTGCACTAATATGGTCTTGAGGATTCTGTAGCTTTACTTCTATAGCAATGGCCCCCTTTAACCTGCTAATGAAAAATTTGACTTCCTGGTCTTGAGACAAAGTACTAGCTCGGGCTGCTAGTTGCTCAAATTGCCTTTGGTATTCATCAAGAGTACCAGTTTGTCGAAGTTTAGAAAGTTTTCCTAGTTTGTTGCTGCAGGTGGGAGGGCGGAATCACAAATTTGGTTTTGAAATTCTCGCCTGTCATGAGAGGCCAGTCCCTTTCTCGCTTGATGAACCACAGCTGGGCATCACCTTCAAGATGGAAGGAAGCTAGCCCTACTTTTTCTTCTTCTGACGTTTGTTGATGAGAAAAGAAGTGTTCACACTGGCTGGGCTATCCCAAGGGATCAATAGAGCCATCAAAATGGGGAAAACCGAGTTTTGAGAACTTAGGAACCAGATTCTGCTCTTCTTGATTTTGCATTCCAGGCTGCGGACCTTGGTGATAGTGATGATTTTCCCTTTCTCACGATTTGCAGCTGGCTCACGATAAAGTTCTTCCAACTGAGCTGTCACCATATTTACCTGGTCTCACTGGCTGCCCTTTCCCGTTCTCTTTCTGCTTTAACTCAATCCTCCTTGTACATAGCATAGAGGCTTGAAACTGCTGTTTTTGGGTGCATTGTTCTCCCATAATCAGTGGCTCTGATACCAAATTGATATAGGCCTCAGATCAATTTCTGATTATAGGACCCTGCAAAATAGTATCAGGTGGGCTGTTTGTAAGGATTTTTCTTCCTTTATGACCTATTTGGGTAGGTTAGGAAGCAACGGCTCATTATAGCCATGACGGATCAAAATACGGCCCTGCAATTCCCTCAAAGAAAAATGGTTCTTTTTTCAGTTGCAAGAAACAAATCTCAAACAAGATGGATTATGCTCTTGTTATTTAGCTTTACATGTTTCTCTCTGAGTTTTGCAGATCTCCCACATTCTGGGCTACCTTCAATGGAGATGCCTAGCTATTATCCAAAGGAAGATGATCGTGCAAGGTATCAGCCCGTGAAGGATACAAAGACGATTGGATCAGCATATGATCGCTATCTTCAAACTGCGGTACCACTGTCAAACCTTATAATTTTTCAGTTGTTATCCACCACTCATTAAATTAATCTTACTAAAAATGCTCTTTATAATTGTATTTAAAGCAAGTTTCTCCGTTTAGTTCTGGAGAAGTGAGTGCATTAAACAGAAGTGTGTCAGCAAAAGCTGTTAGCGGAATGAGTGCTCTTCCAATAGCTGATGCCATAATGGACCACTCTCGAGCTAGTGCCACAGATATAGCAGCAAATGGCCGAGACATTGGCTATGGTGGCCTGCCCTCTGTAGATACAGTCGCTAGACCAAGTCGTGAAACTGTACCCCTACCTCCGGATGCTTCCAATACTTTATATGTTGAGGGCTTACCTCCTGACAGCACAAGGCGAGAAGTAGCTCGTATCCTTTTGACAACGTACTGGTGCTAAACAATTAAGATTTATACTGTTTTTTTTCTCTCACTTATAAGATTGGTATAGTGGCTTCCGACTTTTTCTTTTACCTTTTTTATTCCTTTACTGGGCCGTACAAGATATCTTTCGACCTTTTGTTGGGTACAAGGAATTGAGACTAGTGACAAAAGATTCCAAACTTGTAAGTGAATCCTTCAAATAGTTCACTGGGTTTGGTTATCTCCGACACTACATAACGTTTATTTGTTAATTATGCAGCGAGGTGGGGATCCTATTATCCTTTGTTTTGTTGATTTCGAAAGTCCAGCCTGTGCAGCGACTGCAATGAGTGCATTGCAAGGTAGACATCCTTCTTATTCTTCTCAGGAATCAGTGCTGAGGATGGTGACAATCTATTTTGATTTGGAGCCTTGAAGACCTAGGTTTAAAATTCACGTATTATATCAATTGCGCAGTTTCCCTAAACAGGTATGCTAACATAATTGATGGAATCTGCAGGTTACAAGATGGATGAACACGATCCAGATTCTAACTATTTGAGGTTGCAGTTCTCTAGGCACCCAGGTCCAAGATCGGGCCCCGGAAGTCGTGGAAAGAGATGAAGAGGTTTTGTGTTGGAAAACGTAGCTTGAATCTGTGTCAGTTTCCTAGTGCTAATTTTTCAAGTTTAGGTGTGCATTAACAGTATATTGTCCAAAAAAACTTTGATCAAGATTGTTGGGTCCTCGTTACACTGATTATTAGCACTTTAGATCAACCAAGGTATGAGAGGAAAAGGAGAAAATTGAAGGACATTTTTGATAGAAATACATGATTTTGTGAAGCAAAAATATTGTACTGTAATTATTGTGTGGCAAGCTTTTCTTGCATTCATTTGTATGTATTGTTGAATAAACATATAATTTGTGCTCACAAGAAGACTATTTCTTGCAACTTAAAAGTCATTTGTATGGCAAGCTTCTGTCGGGGTTTTTCCATGAACCTTCTGGTGAAATTAAATATAATACGTGAAATTTTAGGACCCCCCAGAAACACCAAACCAAGAGGTATTTTAAAAGGACAACTTTTTTTTTCTTCTCTCGTCTGAATGTGTGAGTTTAAGAGAGAGATTCCACTTAAGTTCCTCTGAGCCAGATGTGCGAAGTAACCCAACATTTACTCAACAAGCGTTTTAAGTCTTCTTTAAATGTCATTTAAGCATTCCTATCGTGTTATTTAGGTAAAGAGGGATCATAGCTGCCAAAGAAGTCGCAGTCAACTGGCAAGCTGTTTCTAAGAAATGATCCGCAATGCCGGTCCTTCTAATCATTTGGAATACTTCACTGTCGAGCAATAATCATATACTTGTGGACGGAATTCAGCCTCTGGAGTCGGAAACAATTTGTCTGCAAATAGCGACAATTGCCTTCGGAAAAGTTCTAAATCATTTGTTATCTTTTCGTATCTCTATTTCCCCATGACTAGAGAAATATAAGTTTATGTGATCTTTTAATCGGGTATGAACTGGAATTTGGGGTGCAGCAGAATAGAAAATGAAAGAAGTACTACTATGAGCTATGAAATTTTTTTAAAATTTCAAAAAATGTTCTTAAATCAAAATACGTCAAGTTTTAAAAAGGTATTTGGTTAATCGGAATCACTATTCCATTCGTGATTTATTTTTGATAATAATTTATCCCCTTGTTTGATTAAAAAAAATACGTAATATATAATCTTGATGGGTATCTCGTTAAATCTTAAATACTAACTATGTGAGTTTTTGTAAAGCTAAGCTTTGTTTTATTTACAAGTGATAGCCCGTTAAATAAAGAGTTCTTTGATTGATCATAAGTGGTAAGTTTTGGTGGCTTATTAAAGAAGTCAATTTATGATGAAATAAAAAGAAGGCTTTACCCTTCTTTTTGGAAAGAGAGGTGGTTGCTTTAAAAGAGGAGAAAAAGAAAGGTCTACTTTATTATTTTGACGTGCCGGACAACAACTATTTGGTGAGATAATAAAGAGGAAGCGAATTATCATTGACAAATATTCGGTGTGTGGTATCTTTTAAGTTTGTAGAGAGTACCAAATTGATTGAGGTTTTCAATTTGTACTAGAATCTATAGATAATTGTACTTGTTATTAAGATTATTGTTGTTGGTTGCATATTATACTCTTCATTATTATAATAGATTGATTTTAATATGTGGATATTTGGACCGTGATTTTTTCCTAGTTGAGAGGAGTTTTTCACATAAATTGCCTGTGGGTTGATTTAATTTCTTGTACTTTATTTCTCTTGATATTATTGTTGTTGTGATTGTAGTAATTTTTTCAACAAATCTAATGATTTATTGATTCCTCGAGTTTGGAGAATAAATAAACTCATTATTTTCCTATCTTTATCTATTTCAAGTGGGTTGGAAATAAAAATAAAGAATTGTTGAACAAAAATATCCTTAAGGAATCTATATAATTACTTAATAATAATAATAATAATAATAATAATAATGTAGTCAGTGAAAACTAATGAATATTTGTTAGATATTCCTTTGTCATTCTAAATTTATATTTTGAAACTAAATATTGGCATTATATCATCATTAAAATTTCTTAAAAATAAATCAAACTAAATAAAACATATTTTATTCTATTCCTCGTCTATTTTATTTTCTAAAGAATCATCATTCTATAATTTATATTAAAGAGTCTTAAATTTTAAATTTATATTAAACGGTCTTAAACTAATTAGCCTACCTTTATATATAATTTATTATTATATAAAATTAAAAATTCACAAGCATTAGATATTTTTAAAATTAATTTATAGTAAAATAATATTTAAAATAGATATTATTTAATTTTTTTAGCACAAACTATTTGTTAATCTTTTTGTGATTGGATAACAAAATTATAATTTTTTAAACTATAAATAAGCTTAAAATAAAGGAGTGATGAACGTGGACATTAGTTCAAGCACACAGAAAATGGCCAAATAAACTGGGCCAAATGTATTTAATGCGGCTAAAAGTCATCAAATAGAGCCAATTACTTTTCAACACACTTAATTTCTTTAGTTGACGGGTCCTTGTTCTTTACTTTGTACAAGAAAAGCAATGGTTGAGTCATCGTGCTATAGTCAACGACGATGCCCCATCAAAGACAAGTTTGAAGCTTTGTTCGCATGTCATCGTCATATACCCAATGGCGACGCCCCATCTAATGGAATTGGAATATAATCTAATCATGCCCAAAGTTTCAATCAAAGACACCTTTGAATCTTTGTTAATTTGCATGGCATCTTCAAAAGGTATCTAACGAGAGGCATTATTTCCTTTGATTGATTGACTAAAAGCTGCCAATATAACAACAATGAAAGTAACTTCTCGATAACAATTTGGCTGAAGTGTAAAGTTTCGAGAAATCCAAAATAACATGATCTTATCTTTTTGAAGTTTGAAAAAATTTAAAAATATATAGTTTTATTTTTAAATAATAAAAATATTATTTTTTATATTTGAAAAAATTTAAAAATTTTATTTTATATTAAATGTAGTTATTATTTATATATAAAATATATAAAAAATAAAATTAATAGAAACAAATACATTATTGTTATTTTAAATTTATAATTATTATCAACAATATAAATATAAAAATTTTATTTTTAACAGAAAGAAACAAAAAAGAAATGGAAATTAGAAACTATAATAAAACAGAAAATAAAACAAAACAATCCCTAAAAAATATTACTTAACGTATTCTCTTCCCCGTTTATTATTTCAGTTACTCAAGAGAACTCGTGAGATGTTCTCCTACGTTCAGATCAGAATATAAGAAAAGGGAACTAATCATTGAATCGATTTGGACTACCCGATCATGCAACCCAACTCCCTTCGGATATTTTTTTTTCACGAGATATTTTTATAAGAGTTTTAATTTTCTTGAGAAAGTATTTTTAAGCCATCTATTTTTAGATTAATTTTTTTTCGAACTAGGTAATTATCTTATTAGAAATAAAATTTTAATATTAAATTTTAAACGATTATATACATAAAGACAACTCAAATCTACGATCTCAATAAAAAAAGAAAAATTCCTTATTAACTCACGTACGGGATGAGATTTCGGACAACCTAATTTCCATCCTGTAAGGGTTGCAAGTAAGAAATAATCATTGTAAGAACCGAATCAGCCAAATTAGCCAGGATGAGTTTTGCCGGCACAACTAGCGGTCTAATTTTGCTTCAAGAGTCAAGACACGTGGCTCTCTAGATTTATAAGTATTACTTACACAACTGACTTACAAAAACACCATACTTTCGTTGCCCTTTTTTTACAAGTTTCCAGAATCTACTTCTTAGTCAGAATGACTTTTACGTACACAATTAGCGGTCTAATTGTGCTTCAAGAGTCAAGACACGTAGTTCTCTAGATTTATATTACTTGCACAATTGACTTACAAAAACACCATACTTTCCTTGCCTTTTTTTTTTTTTTTCTAGAATCTACTTCTTAGTTAATGATTCAATCTCCTTTATACTATTATTAATATCAATCAATGAAAACTTAAGCCACTTCCTTCAATTTAAGTGTAAATTTTTTTAACTTTAATAATTATTATTATTAAAAATTAATTAATTTATTAATTATTCAGTCAGATAAGTATAATCTCTTTTAATCATGTTTCAAATTCTATAATTTTATTTAATCTTAATTGTAACAATCTAATGCTAATTTAATATTTTAAACTTTACAATTCCAGTATAATTTTTAAGACATTGATTAATATAATTTACTAATAATCTTAAATTAATATAAAATTTGACATCAATAGATTCAAAATAAAATGTAAAAAACGATTCGTTAATTATGAAATTTTAAGGACTGGACTCCTATTCCTATATTTAAATTCAAGTTACATACAATCTTCAAAACAAGTAGAGCATGCATGGGGCTCCTGGCATAATATTGTATTTATTCTATAAATAATAATAGGATAGAAGTAGGGAAATATTAAGCTTGCAATTTACGTCAAACTTTCTTTTCTTTAATAGAGTACCAGAGCTTTAGACTCAGAGTCCTCGATCGTTTTCTTCTCTCCAACTTGCTGTTGTAGTCGCTACCTTCACCAACGTCTTTGATGCTTTAAGCCACCACATTCAACAGCTTTTGTATTTCTCTAGATTCTTGTTCCCCGTAGTCATTGACCAGCTCTTATTCGACTTTCACTCTTTGTGAATCACATAGGAATATATCTCCTCCCATGACAACAATCGATTAATTACAACCCTCGATGTTAAAAATAATTCTTTCGATTACCCTACCCTTAATCTCAGGTTGGAAAGAAACAATTATCATCTCTGGGTACCCACAGTTCTTTCTACTCTAGAAGCTTAAGACTTAGATCGTATTGTGGTGTCAGACAATACTACACCAACTTCTTGACGCAAGTGGAAATTTCATTGACAATTTAGCTTATACAATCGAGAAACGTCAAGACAAGCGAATCCTCCTATAGATTCGATCGCTCATTAGCGAACGATGTCTCATTCATATAATTAGTTGAGCCTCAACAGCTTGTTAAGCCTGGTTAATGCTAGAAGGCACCTTCAAACCTCTATTGAAGGCTCGTACTATGCATCTATGGATGTAGCTTACAAGTATCCAATAAGGGGTCGGGAATGTCTATTTTAGATTATATTAAAAAGAAATGTTTTATAGCTGATCTTTTAACAGCCTTAAATGAACTAAATCTGATTTGATCCAGAATATATTTTTTGGACTTGGTCATAAATTTGGCTCTTTGGTTACTTCATTTTGTGCTCTTGATGAGACACTTACAGTAGACACTTTATTTGGAGTTCTTCTCCAAGAAGAAGCTAGGTCGGAAGGGCATTCGGTGTTGAAAATTTAGACCTTCCAAACTCACACCCAAAAATATTTAATAAACAAAAATATATCAGAAAATAACAACACAAGAGAATTTACGTGGAAACTCCCAAACCCGAGAAAAACCACGGGCATCGAGAAGAAAATTCACTATGTGAAAAATTATTACAATCACACAATTTTTCTTCTCACCCAATCTCCCAATATACCAACACACTCACAAAGAAATACACAAGACAAACTTTTCAACTCTCACCTCAAAAGAGGAATTTAACTAGAGTCAAATTTGTCATACAAATCTTTGACTTTAGTTTGGTGCACTAACTAAGAAGGTAGAAACCTCCTTATATAGGTAAGAGTCTTGCTCTAATTGTTGTTTCCAACCAATATGGGACAACAAAGGAGCCAAATCCAACAATCTCGACCTTGGCGACTTTGATTGATTCCACAACCACGCTCCACCTCAATGAAGATCTCCTGAAAATAACATAACTCTCATCGTAGAGAATTATCATGCTTTAAAGCATCATGCTCAACTATAAAAGCATACCCACTTAGAATAAACCAAATCTAAGCCTTTTACTTAGGCACATGTCGAAAATAACCTTGTTGAAAAATTATGGTGCAACTCTCATGTTTGGCTTTCCTGGAAGTTCATCAGTCATCGACATAAATTCTACCACACACCTTGCATTAATGCCAAACCAATGCTCGTGTGTAAACTTGTGGACCCGCTAACAATAACACATCCTCTATCATGGCAACTTTGGGATTAGTGGCATGCCATGAGGATGTACATGCTCCCCTTTTAGAGAGCAAGATCATAATCCATGAAAACAATGTTAGCGATATTGTCAGTCTTTCTATTAACTGACTCAGAGCCTCTTGCCTAATCCACTCTACCTCTCGGACAACCAGTATCACTAGTAGTAGTACTGATATCAGGGATTTGTCTGTCTTTCAATACCTTATGTAACTCCGACTAAATCAAAATGTCCTGACTTGTACTTTCCATAAGTCAAAATTGATTCTTCCGTCGAATTTCTCCACCTCAAATCTAAGAGAATTCGAAGCCTTATTTCCTAACATTTTTCCTGTGCTCTTCTGTCTTGATGAATTTTACCGTAGAAATGAATAGTACACTAGGAAAGAGAGATGAGTCACAACAGACACTCTTAAATACCAAGTCTTTCCTTAGCCAAAACTTTCCTAGACATATACTACCACACTACCATACCAAAACTCCACCGCACTTAATAAACCTTTCTCAAGAAAATCTTTTCTGACGTGGAAGATCAGTCAAAACTGCGACCACAGAGCATACTTAGAATTTTCAAGAAAAATACACCTTGGCTTTGATACCACTTGTTGGAAATTTAGACCTTCCAAACTCATATTCAAGGATATTTAATAGACAAAAATATATCAGAAAATAACAACACAAGAGAATTTATGTGGAAACTCCCTAACCGGAAAAAAAATACTGGCACCGAGAAGAAAATTCACTATCTGAAAAATTCTTACAATCACACAATTTTTCTTCTCACCCAATCCCCCAATAAACCAATACACTCACAAAGAAATGCACAAGACAAACTTTTCAACTCTCACCTCAAAAAAGAAATTTAACTAGAGTCAAATTTGTCATACAAATCTTTGACGTTGGTTTGGTGCACTAACTAAGGAGGTAACAACCTCCTTATATAGGTAAGAGTCTTGCTCCAATTGTTATCTCCAACCAATATGGGACAACAAAGGAGCCAAACCTAACATTCAGCATATCTTACTTTACTTTGTTTATACAGCTCAACGTACCCAGTTACAATCGAGCACTACAAGAAATGAATGCATTACTGACGGAAATTTGGCACTACAAGAATTGCATACTTTGATAACTTTAACCCTGTGATCAGGCTTAGTTCTATTCAACTTGTATTATTCTTAGTCACTACCCGTGGATGGAATGTTCGTCAAATGGATATGAATAATGCCTTTTCAAATGATGGTTTACAAGAACAACTTTATACAGCCCAACCACCAGGATTTAAGGATCCGAAGCATCCTGACTATATTTGTTTTCTAAATAAGGCTACATGTGGTTTAAAATAGGCGTCGCGTGATTAGTTTCATATGTTCACACCAACAACATCACTTTCCTCTTTGAATAATGATGGGCCACTTTTTACTAATCCTGGCTTATATCATAACGTTATTGGTGCTCTCCAATATGCTACTATAACTCGTCCTGAGATTTCATTTTCTATCAATAAAGTCTGATAGTTTGTTCATTGTCCCACAGAGGTCTATTGGCAAGCATTAAAATGAATTTTTCGTTATTTAAAAGGTACACTCAATTTTGGACTAACTATTCGTCCTTTTAACCATCCTAGTATTGTCATTTTCTTGGACACGGATTAGGCAAAAGATTGCATTGATTATCGCTCAACTTACAGATTTTGTGTTTATTTTGGTGGAAATCTTATTAGTTGGATTTCTCGGAAGCAAAAGGTGGAGCACGATTTAGTATTGAATCCAAGTATCGAGCTTTAACTATTACCGCTGCTGAAGGCACATGGCTTCAACATTTACTTCGTACGTTACGAGTGTCTCTTTTTAAAGCTTTGATATTGTTTTGTGATAATTTATACACTACAAGAAAAATGTAAATTAGCGACGGAAAATTAGCAACGGAAACATTTTCGTAGGCAATTAGCGACGGAAAT
>JANZLF010000002.1:9207784-9227903 GCA_026546835.1 Erythroxylum foetidum
TATCAACATTCAATATCTTCAAAAACTGAGCAATCTAATGGTAGACTCGGAAAATGTGTTTGATTAAAATATATTCAGTTTCTCAACCTTTGTGTGTTACATTTTATGTACTTATGCCATTTGGAGTTAAGGAAGGATTACGTTTGATTGTTTTAATTGATTTGGAATGTGTTATAGAAGTGTTAATTGTACATAAATTGCCATTAATTGGTTTCAAATGTAAAGTGGATAGGTGATGTTAGACTGTGACATGACTAGTGAAATTTGGAATATGTGCATTCATGCCATTATGCATGATCAGATAATTGACAGTTGTGACTGATGCAGCCACCGTATTCAGAGCTTTAAGCTCAACGCATAGGGCCTCGTGCCTAACAATTTTTAGAGCTTTATGCTCAACGTATCAGGGTTTTAAGCCCAATGTTTTCAGAGTCACTGGCTCAACGTAAATGAGCTCAGGTGCACGGTCACAACAACGAAATAAAATGAAAGAGTCACATGTACATTGCATATATGATTGTTCAAATGTGAATTGTATGAAAGGCGAACCGCCTTATAAATGTGAAATTGAATGCATGTGATACTTAGTTGTGATAATATATGATATAGTGTGAACTGTTTGTTTATGCATGAGTTGGGTGAACTATCGATGATGGTTTCTCGCTGAGTTCGCAAACTTACCCAACATTGTAATTTATTTTTCAGGACAGTGATAGTTGACTCCTAGCTCCAGTTAGCGAGACTTTTCCTACTGTGTGAGTGCCGGCGAGAAGAGTATGGCCCACAGGTCGGTCAGCTGGGATCTTTTGGGGATGATCTATTTAGGAGCTATGTTAGTCCCTTTTGGTTTTGTACAGTTGTAATCGGATAGAATTGTGAACTTATGGTTTTTAAGAAATGAAATGAGAAGTATCTTTTGGTTTTAAAATTTAGTGAATTTGATATTACAGCTTTATTATATTGATGTCATGCGAGTATTAGCGATTGTTTTCGATAGTAGCACTTCTTTGTTGTGGGATATGCGTCGGAACGATCCACGGGCGTCCCGGTGCGTACCCTACGATAAGGGGACGCTACAGGGACAGTCTAGGCAATCGGTCACAGCAATAATAAATAGGCAGTTATTGTAATGTGTATGTATCAACTATGAATGTGGGTTTCTGTAAAAGTGTGAATGTGTAAATCCTGTGAATGTATATTATGAAATAAAGTTTAAATGTATATGTATTGTGAATTGTGACCAAATAGGCAGCAATGTGAAAATTCACTGTGTATTGATATTGTTGCATTGATTGAGAGGACTACCGATGATGGTCACTCATCGAGTTCGCAAAACTCACCCAAATTTTGCAAATATTTTTCAGGACTCAGAAGAATACTCCGTTAAGTGACGGGCATAAAATGATCACTTGAGAGAGATAGAAGAGGTCGGGGTCAGTTGCGCCTGCATTAGTGTAATAACTTTGGTATCTTATTATTGTGTATTAAAAAAAAAGACCCACGTGGTCATTGTATTATCAGTTATGTTTTGCAAATGGTTTTCCACATAATATGAGGAAAGTGTATGTTTGTTTCAAAAATGAATATATATACTGTGATTTAACTGAGTGATGTAGTATGTCACCCTCGCAGAGCACGGACTCAGATATCATTATCGATGTCGAGTTCGGGTCTTACAGGAGTGGGGTGTTACATGACCACTCAAATAGTTAGGAATGTCAAAGTGATTTTGACTAACCTTTTCGTGCATGATTTTTCCGTATAATTCAATTCTTTCATCAACCAATGTTTCAATTAGACATAGAATATGAAATTAATGTCTACTCTATTTTGAGTCCAATTATATTAGTTCTCCGTCATTAGCTATTTATTCAATTATTGATATTTGTAAACTATTCACAAAATATCATTCCACCTTAGCCAAGGATTTCCTGAACCAATATTAATCGAGAACAACGGAACATTCTCCCTAATTACTTTAGGGTGATGAATCATATCTTGATCATTCAACTATCTCCATATAGTTCATGCTACATCTAATGGCTATTGTTTAAACGACCTTTGATAAAATAGATCACGAGTAGTATCAAAACATAACAACACTCATACAAGATAACTTTGATGACCTCCAGTCAAAAGATCACTTATACAATCATCACAATGAGAATTTCATAGACATACAAGTAATATTCCAAATGTATTTCTTATATCGAGTTTGTTCAGTGAACTTGTTCTCTAACAAGCACCCACCTGTTTATTTAACTATCTCTATACTTTAGCATATCAGATCGACTACTTCCTTCATAAGAAAAAATAAAGCGAGTGTTAGTCTTTTTCCTTTCTATTAATATCCAATCTTAATAAAACAATTACTAAGAACATTTAGGAATATTACATAAATGCAATATGAATCCATAATTATAATCTCATTATAATTTCATTTGCAATATATAATTGTTCCATGGACTTTATCATATACATTTAAACATGTACAAGATAAATATTCCTTTTAAATAATTGTCACTAAACTACAACCAAAGTAATTAGCTGTAGGGCATAAACCAACAGTTTTTTAGCTACTTAACCCAAGTTAGTTGTTTGACCATCTTAAAAAGCTAATAAATTTGTTTGGTGAATGGCTAATTGGTTGGCTTATTTAACCCCCAACAAGATAATTTTAGAAAAACTCCATAAGAGGAGTGTTTTTGATGTTCAGACAAAAATTAATAGGTAAAAAACCAATTATGGCCTTATTTCGTAATTTTTGAATTGTGCTAATTATGTTATATTGATATTATGGATAGTTCAAACTAAAAATCATACATATATTCTACAATGACCAAAATTTTTACTACGAAGTAAGCTTTTTAGTTACAAAACTTGGGAGTATGCATTATGCCAATGACAAAAGAATTTTACTAATAAAATAAGTTTTCTGGTTACAAAATAAAAAATACTAGGTGATAAAATTTTTAAGAATGTTATATGTTTTTTATTAGAGTTAAAAAATTAATTTTTGTAAAATTAAATATCTAATTATTATATTATAAATTCTTTTTTAAGTTGTGCTTTCATAAGTCATTTTACACATAAACAACTAATTTTACCAAACATCTTTAATAAACAACTAATGTTATCAACTAGTCAAATCAGTTGTTAGCTAACCGTTGATAGAATCAACTAACAGTTAATGCAATCTGCTGAATGCTAAATCAATTTCAAATCAGTTGTTATATTTCAAATGAAATAAATTTCAGATGTTTTTACATATTTTGCAAATCTTGGAGTAATTCTTAATTTGTTACTCAATGCTTCTACCTTAATTGGAGATCATTCAAGTACCGCAACATTAAATACTCCAACTGGTTATGTGAGTATATAAATTTATATGATATAGAATAGTTAGTATGACTTCTTATTGTTATCATTATATTTTTATAAAATGTTAGTACTAAATTTATAGTTTAATATTTTATAAACTAATTAATTAATTATATTTTTATTTTGTAGGAGACAAATAAATAATGAAGTTCATCCGGAAGAATAGCCAGGAAAATTTACCCTGGAGAGTTTTATATTAAACTAATAAATATAATTTGAGATAATTGTACTAAATACAATTGTCTTAGATATTAAAATTTTCAATTTTATATATTGGAAATTAAAATTTTGTGCATTTTGGCAATTTTACACATTTTTATATATTTTTATTTGCTTGTATAATAATATCTTGATACTAAAAATTTATATCATTTATGACAATTTCTATTTTATAGCCACAAATGTAAAAACAAGTTGTTAAATTTAATAGTATTATTTGTGACAAATATGAACATATTAATAATAAATTTATTGTAACATATAATATTTATTTTGTAGCAACATTATTGTAACATATAACTTTCGTACTAGTAATGAAGAAGTATTAATGATTAAAAAGTAATGGCACTGATTAAAAAAAGAGTAACAAATATTATCACTATTTTCAATTATTTTTGTAGTGATGATATTATAATAAAATGAAATACTGTTATGATTTTATTTGTCATTATTTTATATTGTTTGTGTTGACAAAATTTTCATAAATATGTAAATTTGCTGTAATTATATAATTTTATTACACATTTTAAGTGTCAATATTTTTGTCAAAAAAAAAAATATTACATAATTGTGACCATTATTTTAAAGTAGTCACACGAATATATTGGCACGTGTCCGTTAATTAACATGACATGTCTCTACTTCTTTTACTATCAAATGACGCGTAAGCTCTACTTCTTCAAAAAACGCGTAAGCTCTACCTCCAGTCTTATCTCCAGCTCCACTCTTTGTGTTCTCTGTTATTCTGACTCATTTTTCCAACTTAATATCTTAACAGAGTTGGTGTCATTGATCAAACTTCCTTTTATCTTTACTTTCAAGTCTGCAGCAAAACCGATAATCATAATTTATATGCTCCGTCTGGAAAATCTAGCGGAGCTTTTGACGGTGTCGTGAATTGGGTTGGGTGTCCTAACAAAAGCTGTCTTGCCCGCTGCAAGGAGGACGATTTCCAGGGGCTGTGGAACTGCGAGACATCTCATCATCAGCTGTCAAAATGTGGATATTGTCCACATGCTCGCAAATAAATCATGCGTTTCTCCTCAGTTCCCATACCAAACTACTTCTGTTAACTGTTAATAGGTAATATTTCAAGAATTGGACATTTGTGATGATAAGAATATATGTTTCCTCTTTTACTTTCTTCGATGAAATGTATCCAGAACAGTTGCAAGTATACCATCAATTATAGGGAAAATATATACGGGCAACGAAATGGAACGCCTCATAAGATTATATGATTGAAAAGAAATATACAGATGCAACAAAGCAAATGCCTGAACCAAATGTCAAACTGGTCTTTCCACACTAAGGAGGTTGGACATGAAATCTTGAGCAACGCAAGCACTAGGGAGTAGGTAAAGAACCCATTTTGCTGACCAGCGTTGACTACAACTACATGCAAAACTTTTACAACCTCTAACGTGTAATATTTGATCACGCGCAGCGAGAACGAACAATAAGCTATGATGATCAAATAAGCATAGGTTACTACGTATCTTTCTTGTAAAGTATACTCAACTGCTTTGCAAGTTGGTTTTGGAAGCCTGTCAACCTAAGGAACTGCTATTAGTGTACCAAAATTATAGGTATCATGCTCTCTCGCATCTCTTAATGTTCACCGCACAGCTTTCGAGAATTTGTTTCCCTTACATTGTTCAAGAAAACCTCTTTAACTGATCCTCAGGTGAAAAACCAAAATAAGTAGAACTAAAATTTGTCAAAATGTGCGTGTTAGAATTCGGGATACAGGAATCCTTCAGCTCCCATTAACCGCTTCGGTAGTTTCCTGGCATATGAATGTCTTAATGAGGTATATTAGATTATGATTTGGTTTTAAATGAGGGCAAGAAAGTGCTATATGACTATACCTGAACTTGAAGAAGAGTTTCAAGCTCAATCTTTATCTCTGAAAATGAAGGCCGCTTTTCAGGAGCTGCTTCCCAACATCTCTGCATTAACTCCACCAGCCTTGGGTTTGCATTTTCAGGAAGATCAGGCCTCAAACCCTGAAAACTAGAAACGTCAGGAATTCATAAGACTACAAAGGGATAACCATTCAGCCAGAGGAGTATTTGCCGTTTCAACTTTTCCAATTTCACATTTCGTTGAATCATCATATATATTTTATAAATTTTAATTGTGCCTGTTAATACACCATATCCTCCTAATTGAGGATTGCTTTGGTTTTCCTGTCCAAATGATAGATGTTTATTTAAATGTGGGTAATTTATATTTTCGAACATTCAAATGGCAAGGTATTAGCACAAGATGTTTTAATGAAACCCGTGAAGATACAAAGATGAAGAAAAAGTAAGAAGTTAGCGAAAAGGAAAGACACATTGTCATTTACCTAAACCAAGATACCAAGATTCAACTTCAACCAAGGTTACAGATAGGAAATATCTTGAAATGTATACATAATATGTAGAAATAGATGTGTGTCCAACCTGTCTCACTCCCAGGGCTGCTTGTAGTGGAGTCATTGTATCATACGGTACCTGCAAAACCAATGTAAAACTTAAGATTAAGAATTATCACCAAAGAAATTACCATTATACTTCTAAAGTTGAACTAAAACCCAAGTGTGCTCTTCAATTCAGAAAAATACCTTGGCAGTCACCAGCTCCCAGAGCACAATAGCAAAACTGAATATATCTGCCTTCTGGTCATATGGTTGATGGTTTATAATCTTGTGACAGTCCAATGCAGGTCAGACATTTGACACAAATCAAAATAAAAGGAAAGAACAAGAAAGGGATAAAAAGCTTAGTTTGGGTAAGAATGTACTAAGGTTAACAGATTCATACCTCAGGTGCCATCCATCTGTATGTTCCAGTCTCTGCTGTCATCACTCCCTCACTCTGGAAGCGAGCAACTCCAAAATCTGCCACCTTGACAACCTTGAAACAATGTTCACATACTTTAAGTCATAGTGAAGCCATTATGATCCTGTTCATTATTGTTTTAATTTCACTTATAGTTCTAATAAAAAGCCAAAGAGTAACTGCAATCAATAATGAGCAGGCATTCTATTAATAAGTTCATCCAAGGCAAATATTTTGAAATAACTCACATTGCAAGTGTCCATCAACAAATTTGCTGTCTTCAAATCTCTATGTATAATGTTATTTTGATGCAAATACTCCATCCCTTTGCAAACATCTATAGCAAACTTCAGCAACTGCGCCAGCTTCAGTACATTGCAGTTCTTATGCAAGTAATCATAGAGACTTCCTCCAGGCATGTACTCTGGAAGCATGAACAGCACCAATACAGATAAAAGTTCAGCAAAATGGAAAACTAAAACAACGAAGACAAAATAACAGAACTAAATACACTTCCATCTAAAATTTATTCAAAGTTGACGGCACAATTCAACTTGGCGTCCTTAGAACAGGCACAAATACGAAGTGAGACTTCTTACTGCAGATATAATGTAAAAACATTTAAAACACATGCAGAAGTTTTTTTTGTTCATTTCTGGGTAAGAAAATATGAAAACTAGTTTGAACAAAAGATGCTACATTAATGTTAGGTCCACCAAAATTTTCAGGCACTTACCTATATCAGTTTAAGATGAGATGGATATTAAATGCTGATAAATGATGGTGGAACTTGTTTCCACATTGCAGGTTCAACAAAATTGTGAACAGAATAAATTGTATTTTTATGGCATGCCATTCCAAATTATTTAGCAGGATGTAGTTGGCAGAAACAAAAATCAGAGTCCACCAAGATATTGAGCTATTAACTATGAAAATCAGAAAAAGATGTGGGGATAGAGAAATGAATTTCCTATGTCATGAGAAGCTCCAAATAGGTTACCAACTGAAAAATGTGGAAGAATAAGTAATGATAAGTGCATTGCCCCAATCTGGCAATTAAATAAAAAATTAGGTACGAATGAGATCTATCAACAATTTACATCTGTACTTAAAAACAAAAAAAAACAATTTACATCTGAAGAGAATTGTACAGCACAGCCGTCCCACATTCATGCCCATGCAAATTGTCCCTAAAAGACAAGCTACATTTCAAGCAACTAAGAAGTCCCCGTGTGGGCCGTGTCAGAGAACAAGCATAATTTATGAGAAAAAACAAGATCAAATCTTATATTCCAAATCAGAAACTTAACATTTGAAATCCTTTTCCTCAATAAATAATGTATCGCTCTTGTTGGCACTAAAAAATCTCCATAAAATATGTACTTGACCAACAGAAAAGTAGAAAATAAGACAAGTATCCCCCCAGCCAGTTGTAAATTAAGGCATGTGGAAGGGTCAATCTTCAGATAAAAACAACGAAAGAAAATTGAAAATGATCCTTGAAAGAAACTGAATATGTCTCTACCAGTAAACCATAGATAAGTGCGATTGGGAACAGACTAGTACCTAATAACATTAAACATGTACCCAAAAACTACAAAAGCCAGGTAGGACATTCACTTGGGAAGCACTTAATAAGCAAAGATGTCCACAGTGTTTGCCCTAGCAAGGATTACAAGCACCTCCCTGTTAACCAAATGCGAGTTGATTCCCAACCAAAAGTAAAATATGATGACAAATTAGACCATGCGGCTAATATTCTGTGTTCATTGTCAATTTGGACGTAATGGTTTCAATGACCATTGAAGTTATGAATAATGGAGGCTATATGTGAATCCTCACCAACTAAACGAAATCAGAATATGAGCACTAAAAGAGGCCTTTGGATGTTAATTGGATAAAAGATGTAATAAAAATAAACAAAGTTGACAGTAAAGCTGTTGCATACCGGTAATTATACATAGATGTGGAGACTTAGTACAAGCACCAATGAAACGAACAACATTTTTATGCTGGACTTCCCTGCATCAAGAGAAGCAATCCAAAACAAAGCAGTTATTTGGACACTCATTTAGGCATGTTTAGCATAAGATTACTACATATGCAAAAACAAAATGCTTAAAATTGTTAGAATTAAAAAGTTTAACTGGCAGAAAAAGTAATATAAACTCAGAAATGCACGACTTGATGAAACAATCAAATGTAAATAGTGAGAGATAGAACAGAGGCAGAATGTTCCAAGGGGTTTGAATGATCCTCTTCTAACAACTTATGTTTTATAGATGGCCAACAGCAGCAAAAAGGATCATAAATAATCAGGAATCTTCTTCCCAGCTGCTTGAATGTTACCATGGATGCTTGCACAAGAGATGTTAACATTCATTAGCTAGAATTAGAACAAAATAATGTATATGTCAACTTAATAATAATTACTGGACTGGGAATACATAAGGAATTAATGAATTGGTATTTCCAATTGATGCAATCCCAAATCAAAATCTCCCTCAACCATTCAAGAATATATCCCGGAAAGATGGGATAGCCATACATCTCTTTATGTTCAACATCTAAATATAAGAAGTGGTTGTACATTGCTAAACTATTATCTAACCTGTATAACTTGCTTTAAAGTCGGGATGCAAGTTGATAAGGATTATAATGGCTCATGAGAAAATAAAACTTCTATTTAAAAACTGAATTTTAATAGCAAGAAACATTGTTCAAGTAAAAAAAAAAGCGCAACGTATTAACAGTTAATCACCTCAGTATTGCCACTTCTTGAGCAAACTCTTCTTCTTGAATGGCATTTAAATGCTCAGATCTAAGAATTTTAATGGCGACATCTTGCCCCAGGTAAACACCACGATATCTTTATGTGGAAAAAGAAAATTTATGAACAGCAGAAAAAACAACATTAAAGAGAATCCATATCAATTTTGAAAAGACTCACAAATCCCCACAAGACCCAGAAGCAATTCTTTCTCCTATCTTCAGTAGTCTCCTGTCGACTTCCCAGTTTCCAGATTTTGACTGCATTACCAACAATTTCTCTGTGGCTGACTGCGAATGAAAGGAATCAGACCATGACCGCTCCATTTCCATAAATGATAGTCGATAAAAACTACTGATGCAGGTAGAAAGGAGTAGCACTAAACCAAACGCAGATGCACCAGTTTAGATAAATGTTATAAATAACAATTTAAGCTTTTCATTTGATATTCTGGCCATAATTTTGTCGATAACCATCAACTTTAACTAAATGATGTCCATGGCAATAAAATTAGCAGACTCAAGAATCCAAGAACTCATAGAGGACGTTTAACCTACTAATGGAGGTTAGCAAGAAAGAGTACTCCTTCCACAATTGATCTCTTGTCCATAAACCATCAAGATGCCAAACTCATAAGTTTAAGATCAAAACAACATAACATTGCTAGTAAGAATATTCATTTAACATTGAATTAGGGGTAATGTTGATAGGATTCCTATCACAGAATAAAACCTCTCGAATTTTTGAATGATAATGTTTGGAATGCTCATGGAACTGGCAATGGAAGGAAACAGTCCCATAGCAGTGATAATTTGATATACCCCACACTATAACCCAAATAAAATAATTATATTATTTGCAATGTGCAAACATAAACTTTCTAACAACAATGTTATTCTGAATTCCACTTCTGTAATACCAGTAGTGATTAACTACGGAAAAAAGCATTCAGTACTAAATTACATTTTAAAATAAAGTATAAAAAATAACAGATAATCTTAGTAACATGAAGGGAAGGAAATAAAACCACAGCAAGAATGTAGATCAAAGGCATAGAAGGTCAGGAATATATGTATAGTAAATATATAGAAGTTTTCGTTTCCAGTTTTATAAGGAAAAATAATTGATAAAAAGAGAGGAAGGAGACAGGTACTATCTCATGGATTTGACACCTAAAAATCAGTGATATTTTGCCAAGATGAAGGAAGACCACAATGGAAGGACTCACATGACCACGAAGAAATAAATAAGTGGAAAGGTAAAAATTACATATGGAAGGAAATTACAAACACTAACGGTTGTGTCTTCTAGCCTTTGGAACGTATCTTAATAAATCAAATACATGATATATCAATTTACACATTTGATCCAGAAACAATTTGGATTCACCAGGTTTCTCAGGTGCCATAGGTCAAGCTGATCATTGCCATGTCAAAAACTCATCCACTCCAAGTTGCTAGCCAAAATTTGGGTTACTAGCCAAGCCACTCCAAGTTTCATAACAATAAAATTCACCTTCCAGTGTATTTTCCAAATTCATCCTAAGATCAAACTATCAATTCTATATTTCAGATTTCAGATTTCTAGTTTCTGGTTTTCTATGTCATCTATTTTACAGAAGGAACAACAAAGTCATTGAAGTTTTATCAAGACAGAACTGAAGAATACAAGCAAGGCCCGATAGAAACAGAAGAAACTGAAAGTCGCATGAAAATTCTCTCTTTAGGGGATAACAATTCTATGACACCAGTTACAGGACATAGAAACAAGTTTAGTTTCCTCTGTTTTCGACTAAGTTAACTACCATTAAGTAGCATAACTAAAACAAAAGAGCATTGGAAAAAGACACTCACCTCACTTCTAGCAATTGCTTTTTCCATAGCCTCATGCAAACCATCTGTATCCTGGGCACAACATTGCAAAGTCAGCAACATTTGGACTCAGCACAGATCCCTGTCATAAAGAAATATAATCCCAATGCTCCTTAATAACATAAGGAATCATTATCATTTTACAATATACTACAGACTATCATTGGCCAAAATGTATCACTCGTCATAAAAACATGTAGTAAGAATTATCATTAGGAGTACATTAATTATAAGAGAAATGTGAAACAACAGAAAACCCAAAACTTATGAACATACAACAAATACTTCCAGACGAAACCATTTAAACAAATGATTAAGAAAAAATTAACAAGTACCTCATCAGGCCATCCATCCACAACAAACACATCCAAAGAGTATCCATCAGTTGTTGAGAAAACATGTGCTTCACGGATGTTAAGTCCTATATCAGAAAGCAAAGCCGAAAGCTAGAAGCAAAAGACAGCATGTCAGAAGAAAATTCACTGCTATAAATGCAAACTCACAAATATAATCAAAGCCTAGATGTCTCATTTAATTGTTTGCAACTTTCTAAACCTAGATTTTCCATAAGCATTTTATATAGCACCAAATATCCTCTTCATGCTCCGGCCAATCTTAACACAAAATATTTTCAGAATGCAATACAAATATTAACTAGGCACATAGAGATCATAAGAATTTTTTTTCCCCTTTTCCTTTCTGTTAAAAGATAGGTATAAAAGTCCATTGACAAACTAAAGTTGGAGAAGAAAGTTATAACAAGTCAAAGACTAATAAATTAGGTTATCAAGAATTGCTTCTAACAAGTACATCCAAGCAGCCTCCCTAGTAGAATCAGCAATGCACTAAATGCAAGGACGTGGTATAGTAACAGAAATTAGCTGAGGGCCTCCTCTATTGCTATAGGTCAAGGTGAGAAATAAAAGCAAAAATTAGAATAGTCAAATCAAAAGTTGATCTGTAATTCCATAATATCAGAATCAACTAATGCCTGGTTTCAAATTTAATTTATTTCCTGAATGCCAGAGCCAACACTGAATTTAACTTATTGCAACAAACACAACGAAACTTAAAGTGCATTGGAACACTAAAACTAGCTGATATGGAAGATCCGCAATTGAAAATTCAGTTAACCAATATATTTAAGTTCACCAGATATCGACAAAAGGAAAACTGCCAGGACAAAATACAAATTCAAACCATAGAAAACAAAGTAATACCTGACTGAGAAGTTTAGGCTTGTCAATTGTAGAAAATATTATTTCATGGATGGGAATGTGTACTGTCTCTTTCCTGCATTAAATTTCACAATATCAAAATTAAACCACTGAGTGACTCGATACTAGTTTATTTTGTCATTTTAAGAAAAAGTACATATCTAAATAGGAGCTTTTACAATCAAAGTCAATTATCCTTTGGAGGACTTCTTAAAGTTTCACCCAATAATTCTTAAGGAGACATCCAACCAAACCATATCTCACACTTATTTCCCCACCCATTGCAACAAGAAATATGCCATAACTCAAGGACAGCAAACAATTTCTTTCTTTCCAGATTCTATTGCTATCTTGAATAATGCGCATAAGCAATATGATCGCATTTTTCAATTTTCATTATCATTGGCTATCTGTGAAGAAGATGTTGAAAGTCCACCCCTGCAAATTTAAGTTGCATTTTGACTACATGGCATTCTAACTGACCAGAAGTCAGCGATGTTTTTATTAATCCAGTCCAAAAATGTTCAGTCTAGTAAAAAATCAATAAATTGCTTGAAATTGAATGGATTAATCGAGTAATAGAAGGAAGAATTTTTAATAAAGCCTTGCTAAGTCAATACCTTCCCAAAAGGTCCTCTTCAAGAAAACTTTGTTCCATACTCTTAGAAGTCTTTCTAACATTCAAATTTAGATCCTCAAGCTTAGAGCATGGTTCAAAGTCAACTGCAAAATCCCTGATTCCATTTACAGAAAGGAAAAAAGAAAATAAAACTTACCAAAAGAGTATTGACAATGTGGCAATATCAAGCATATTAGAGGTTATCACTTATCAGCAATATAATGGAAGTAGTTGTTTTACTCAAGGAGTTGAATAAACTCCTTCTATTCAGCAAGAAGCATATATTGTGTATGCTCAATGAATATCTATACCTATTAAACGAAGGTGCACCTCCAAATTCTGCATTACACGCTGTTCTTGCAACGGAAAAGTCACCCATTAATTGTTGAGCATCATTACGATCTGCTTCGTTACAAAGGCTCTGCCAAGAAAAAGAACAGGGGGAAGACGATAGGAAATAAGAGACAGAAAGCAAGGTGAACTATGAAAACAAGTCAGGTAACAGAAGATCTCAGTATGAAGCTGTGTGTAAAAATTTAACATAACTTTTAGAAAAAACTTCAAAGGTGGTCTCAAAAGTTTGCCATGCAACATGACAACAGAAACATAAGTGATGTAAAAAGTAGGCCATAAAATGAAATACAATGGACGAGATGTCTGAATAAAATAGTTATTAAAGCACCAACCGAAAAGAATAGAATAAATAAGGTCCATAGATTTTGGAAGTTATTAAGAATACTCTCATTGGCAATAGTTCAAGCAGATCAACTTCAATTACCTAAGCTGAATCATGAAAGTATAAAATTTAGCAATTATTTAACAGAAACAAAAAAGTGTCGGACCTACTAACATTTCGGGAAGCCTGTTATGTTGGAACATCCAGATAAGAACAGAAAAGAAAATTTAAAGTTAGACTACTGTTTTCATTCAAAAAAAATTTGCTTAATAAAATAACCTTTAAATTGGTCGCAATCAATTGTTATACAGATGAACCAGAAAAGCTAAACATCATTTTCATTAAACAACAAATGTACATGCATTAACAATATTGTGAAGTACCTTATTCAGAAAGATCCTACTACCTAAATAAGTTATTGTCTAAGTTACCAGCCAACTACTGAATCCCTCTCCTACAAGATCATCATCCATCATTGATTTCTAAGCTGTCCAAGATAGATATACCAGTACTAACATCAGGCTCAAGGGTACAAATTGGTGGAAAGAGTTTGACTATTTTATGTTTCAGCCACATAGAAATTTGCCACTAACCCACATAAATAAGTTACCTCCAAAGAACGGATATGATAGACAGGGCGCTTCTCTGGATCCTTTGCTAATGCGAGAAGTTTTTGATGTATCAGGACATCCTCCACTCTGTCCATGTTAACATCAAGTCCATAGCTGAAATTGAGCGAAAAAGAAAGTTTTAAGTAGTTGCATGTCTTTTCCTATAACATAGAGGACAAAACAAGTGAACACTATAATAAAACAGTTCAAATTCGAAAGCTTTACTTAGTTGCGTGTCTTTTCCTATAACATAGAGGACAAACCAAGAAGAGCACTATAATAAAATAGTTCAAATTCGTCAGGATACAGCACAAAGCTACTTAGACCAAAGTAATTCAATGTATACTCACAAATTTGCTAGCAGTTGCAAGCGTAACGTTAATCTATGTTTCTGGAAATAAAATAAAAACGATGCAGGGCGTGGATCAGTTCGCAATCCAAACATTTTCCACAAGTTTCAAATAAAACTACCATATGGCTAAGAGTTCACACACTCAAACTACCCCTTAGTCCACCATAACTCAAAACAAACAATTTCGTATATTTGCAGCCAAAATATAAGTGACTCGTAAATTTCTCTAAGCAGCATACCTTCGAAAATGTTTCCTTCACTTGAGTTTACATACTGGAAAGAGAACTCAAAATTAAGTTTCCTAATAGTAACCCAGACCAACACATTCCACATCAAATATCGGTCGTAGCAACTCATGATCCATTTGGCCATAGTACCTAGCCTAAAATGGAAAGCCAGTAGATAAAGCAAAGAAGCAGACATAGTAACAGTTTTGAAAAACATTCCCACGCATTTGAACTCTCCACTGAAATCAAACCAAAAAAAAAGAACAAATGCTTAAGCACAAAGAGATGAAACCTAGGAGGCAAGCGATTGAAGTGAGCGTCGAGCTGCTCGCGAAACAAATCAGGATTAGAAACAGCCTCTTGGTGGCCGCTCTCTAAAAAGCGATTGTACACATCGTTCCGTACGTCGTAGTTGCTGAAACCGCCGAAGCTATGTGGCGGTGACGAGCTCTCTCCAACTCCTTCCGTCAAATCCATTTTGATTTCCCTTTTCCCCTACGACAAAGCTGAAGCTGCTGTTGCTTGTATAACCGATGCCATAACAGAGGGAGACAGAGGATCTTTGACTGTAGGTAGAATCTCCGAGGACTAAAGGCAAATGGTTAAAATGGGAATTTTATATTTGTAACAAGGGTAGTCTCGTCCTCCCAGAGATCGGCAGCAGAAGAACAGGGGCACAAGGGAGACTCTCTCTCTCTCTCTCGCTCTAACGTGTAGAAGAAAGGAGGTGGAGGAACCTGTATCAAAATTTACAATGACACGTCAGCCAGGTCTACCGGGCTGTACTATATTATTTATTTGTCTTTGAAAGCGTTTCTTCCTACCAGTTCCTGCATTCCAGGCGAAATGGATTAGGATGGTTGTTTAATCTATTATTGCGTGGAGTGGAGGAAAGATGGCTACGAAATGACGAAAATGCCCTTTTATGGGTAAAATGGGAATTGCCGCTTACGTCCCCCCACAAGTTACACGTCCGTCTGGTCCGTGAGTAGCTGGGCGGACAAGACCGGAGAAGGGAGAATTTATCGGAAGGACATTGTTGTCATTTTAGGCCAGATAAGGACCTTCCTTGTATGTTGTAATTTGCCGGGATTGTAAGGCCATATCCATTTGTATGCAAGCTTTTTCCTCAAATGGTGGCTTTGTTAGCGGGGGGGAAATACTTGTCTGTTACCCTTTCCTCGTTAAACAATAATCAAGTGATGTGATTGAATGGAATCTCACCCTTTTTCCTGGAGAGAATATACTATTCTGGAATTTGTCTATTAGCACAAGGTTCTCTATCTACTTACACCCTTTTAGAGGGTAAACCTATGTTATAACCCTTTTGTGGGAATAATTATAGCGTATCAAACTGGAATCACTAGATTTCAGTTTTTATGTATTCACATGTGTCAATTTTTCTAAATATTGACTTTGTCATGTAAAAGTGAGTAGCTGCTTAAGAGTAGGAATTTCTTGTTAAAAAGTAAGGAGGATTTAAATTCTAAGTTATGATATTCCATATGGAGAATTTATTCGACTTTATTAATTTGTTAAATTAACTACACGCAATTCATTTTCAAATTAATTACAAAGAATACGCCAGGGGCACGTGTCTATAAGAATAAATGTTTGCTTAGGCCCTAATGAGCACGTAGATCAAAACCAATTAATAACTAATTTAGCTCTTCTTATTAGTTATTACTCCAACCACCGATAAAGGAAACTGTAGAAAGATGTTAGTATATGTTATAAATTGGGATGACGCTCGGCTTACAGTGACAGGTGGATAAGATTAAAGTTTTTTTAGTTGATGACGTAATAAAAAAGCATCTTAATTTGTTATTACCGACTCTTTTCACCGTGACTTCCCAGTTTTGTTTTTAGTTTTAAAGTTTATGTTTCTTCCTCGGTCTTGTTTGCTCGGAGGACAAATAAGTTACTGTCTCCCTCTTCTTTTTCAATTTCAATTGGAAATTAGCTGAGTTGAAATGAGTTTTTAAAAGATAGCTTTGCATAAAAACTAGCCGTCGGAATGTAAAACATCAATTAGAGAAAGTTATCTCTATCTTTCTTACAGTCGGAAAAGGTCCTCCTCAGTCCCCACCAGCAGAAGGACCAAATTTTAACAAAGAAAGTAAAGGCATCTTTCGCATACCTGGACAAACTGAATGAAACACCAGGACTGATCAATTCCATTGAGCCAAGGAAACATCATTAAGTATCAAGGAATAGAGGGGTTGAGTGTGGGTAAAATGGACATACAGGTGGGTGCGGGTGTGTCTGGTAGCTGAGAGTGGGTCCAGAGCTTAGATCTCTAATTATCCGATGATAGGGGACCGGGACCGTGACCGTGACCGTGAAGCTTCCTCCATGGTGATTTCTGCATTATAGCTTACTGACGACGGTGACACGGGCATTTCTCCATTTGACATATAAAAAAATTAATATTTTCTTGTATTGGGCCTCATTACAAATTCTAAAGAAGATTTTAATTGTCTTTTTCCAGCCCAAAAGAGACTGGAGTTAATGTGAGTATACGGTATACCAACTCATCCCGGAAAATAGGACAAGAGAAATGGGGGAGTGGTAAAACAAAAACAGGTAGATCAGGCTGGGAGGGTCCAGCGCACTCTTTAAAGATAATAAGGATAAGCTTGACTCCCTTGGCCATGGTGACATTGAACTAAAAAGGAAAAGAATAAATTTGTCAGCGCTCGTAAGTATTTGTGAAAGGTAATCAGTTTAAGTCCAAAACTGATGCGATGAGGAGAAAATGTTCAGCACCACTTCATTTGTTTTTGACCAATCTAAAGAGGTAAATTTTGTGCGTTTAATCATTTTAGGTGTTTCAAATCTTCGTAAAGTTACCTTATTGCTATAACACATGATTGATAGGGTTGTGTATCCTAATCTCCCTCACATTTACTTTTAAGGTGGCAAAAACACAAGTTAGTGACGTACTGCTTTTCCACATGTTTCAAATGCTTGAGCATTTGAATAACAACAACATTACTACCAGTGAGAAGAATAAGAATCAGAGTTGGAATGGAATGCTTTTCCTTCATTGACGTTTACAGATTTAAATATAATACAGAGAATCAATCAACTCCTAAAAAGTAGGAGATAAAATCGGCTAACTAATAGTAACAGAATATATCCTATTTACAATCAAGATACATATCAAATAATAATTTCCTAATACTCCCCCTCAAGTTGGAGAGTGTATGTCAATTACGCCCAACTTGCTTCTCAGAAAATCAAACTGTTCTCTACCCAATGCTTTAGTGAAAATATCTGCCAACTGTAATCTAGTCGAAACATAACATGGTTTGATGACCCCAGCTTGTAGCTTCTCCCGGACTATATGACAGTCTATTTCAATATGCTTCGTACGTTCATGAAAAACTGGATTGGCTGCTATATGAAGTGCTGCCTGATTATCGCAATACAGTAATGTTGGTTCTGATAGTGGAACTTTCAAGTCTCGAAGAATGTACCTCAGCCAAGTTAACTCTAAACAAGTATTTGCCATAGCTCGATACTCGGCCTCTGCTGATGATCTAGACACATTAGTCTGTTTTTTAGACTTCCAAGAAATGACTGAAGTTCCCAGAAAGACACAGAATCCGGAAACAGAGCGTCTAGTAGTGCGACAACCACCCCAGTCAGAGTCGCAATATGCTCGCAAACCCAAGTTATTTTCGGATGGCAGTAGAAGTCCTTGACCCGGAGTGCCTTTGATGTACCTCAGAACTCGAAGAGCTGCTTCCCAGTGTGGTTTTCTCGGTTCGTGCATAAATTGGCTGAGCATACGAACAGAATATACTATGTCAGGCCTGGTAACAGTTAAGTATATCAATCTGCCAATCAACCGTCTGTATTTGCTCGGATCATGTAATATCTCTCCTTCTGTAAGAGAGAGTTTCAAGTTTTGCTCCATTGGGAATTTTTCTGGACGTGCTCCCGTGAGACCTGCATCTTGAAGAATGTCTAAAGCATACTTTCTCTGAGACATAAAAATTCCATTTCTGGATCGGGAAAATTCTATCCCCAGGAAATACTTCAAATTCCCTAAATCTTTGATAAGGAATTTCTTGAGCAAACAAGTTTTGAGGTGCCGAATTTCATTGAGATCATTCCCTGTCAACAGAATATCATCAACATAGATGAGAATTGCAGTAAACGAAGTACCTTGACTCTTAGTGAATAAAGAGTAATCGGCCTTTGACTGAGTGTAGCCTGCAGATTGTATAGTGGCAGAGAATGTGGAAAACCAATTGCGAGATGCCTGTTTCAAACCATAAATAGATTTATGTAGCCGACATACTGTATTCTCCCCCTGTCGGCGAAGTCCGGGTGGCAGAGACATATAAACTTCTTCGTCCAGATCGCCGTGTAGAAAGGCATTTTGGACATCCAACTGATGAGTGAACCATTTTCTGGCAACAGCAACAGTAAGTAAGCAACGAAGTGTAGTGAGCTTCGCTGTAGGAGAAAACGTCTCCTTGTAGTCGATGCCTTCAACCTGAGTGTACCCCTTCGCAACCAAACGAGCCTTATAACGCTCGACTGAGCCATCAGAGTTATACTTGATCTTATAGACCCAGCGACAGCCAATTGGGTGATGCCCAGGCGGCAGTGGAACAAGGGACCAGGTGTGGTTGCGTTCCAAAGCTGCAATCTCAGAATTCATGGCTTGTTGCCATAAAGGATCTGCAGCAGCCTCATCATAAGACTTAGGTTCTGTCTGAGCTGTAAGAAGAGCTAGAAAGGCACGTTGAGCAGGAGAAAAACGAGATAATGAAATGTAATGGGTAAGAGGATACCTTGTGCCGTTGCGTGGACTTGAGCTATAGGTCAAATGATTGGCGGCAGAGGACATCTCGTAGTCACTGTGCCAAGCGGGAGGCTGCCGGGCACGATCAGAACGTCGTAATGGGACGTGGGGATCAGAAGAGGAATCAATAGAGGAGGGTGACGATACGGGGGAAGAAGGAGCAGGTAACGGGAGTGGAGATGGAGTCGGTATAGTGGGGCTAGAAGTCGCAGGTGATGCTGGAGAAGGGACGGAGGGCGACGCGGAAGGCGAGGAAGGTGGAGAATGAGGCAGATGAACGGGTGATGGAGGAGATGGATCAGAGAGATGAAAAAATGGGTGATGGGTTGTTGGAGGTGGTGCTGGAGTTTGTGAAGCCGAGGAAAAAGGAAAATCGTCTTCACAAAATTTGACATCGCGGCTGATAAAGAATTTGTTAGATTGTATGTTATACAACTTGTAACCTTTGTGACCAGTGGGATATCCCATGAAAACACAAGTGAGTGCTCGAGGTTCAAATTTTTGTTTATGATGAACTACAGTTGCA
>JANZLF010000002.1:9242819-9253284 GCA_026546835.1 Erythroxylum foetidum
AATGAAAACGTCGACTTTAACCCTCCAACCATCAACAATTTCTGCCCACTTCCTCGTACCAATCGTGGCCTTTTCATTATATCAAAAATGTCCGCCCACTCGTGCTTTTCTAAACAAACCCATTTGTTGTGATTCGTTGACATCGATGTACTCCCGTTGCTGTAGTTGCCAGTATTGTTGGGACCGGAGAGATTTGATATTTTGCACGTAAACAGCTTCCATTGAGACCTCCATGGAGACCCAACGTCACATAAGGCAAAAACAGAGTCCGAAACTAAAATCGGACTCCTGGGTTTTGACGGAAGATTAGAGGAAAATGTAAGCCAGGAGCTCGCAATTGTGCTTGACAAGTAAAGAGCAACGAGTTCAGTGAGTACCATAACACGGTTCGCCGAGTCAACAACAACGGCACCATGTCTCGACCAGGCAGACCCCAACTGAGGCAACACCTTGAATCGGCGAGTCAACGGGTTACAAACAACAAGAGCTTTATTGTTAGACTCGGCAGAACTGGCCGAGTCACCCCATAGATAGACGAGGCCACTTGCCGACGCGACGGGGTGGAGAGACCTGAAGGGCAAAAAGCTGAGATCAAATCTAAGCCACTGGGTCTGATCAGGGTCGTAGACGTTGAGAAAGGACGTAGGCGCGGTGGCGGCGTGGTGACGGTGGAGGTGGGGAGGGCGGAGAGCGAGGAGGCGGAGAGGCGGTCGGTCGGAGATGAGGGAGGTGAAGGAGGAAGAGGTCAACATTTGATCGAGGAATCTGCAGACGGATCGGCAGACAGCGATTTGACGGAGAGGGAGGGAGGAGAAGATCTGGTGGAGGGTGTCCTGAGGGAGGCTGTTCATCGGAGAGTCGTCCATGGTGGTTGCTGCGGTGGCAAGGGAGGACGGGTCACGCTCACGGGTTGGGAGGTGAGGGATAAGCTGGGGATTTCGGGTAAGGCCGTCGTTTGTGTTTAGGTTTTGTTGGCCTATGATAAAAATTGAAATTAATTTGAAATATTTGTGATCACGGAGTTTCTTTTCATTTTAAAAAAGAGCTTTGGAATTATGATGGTTGGATTGGATCTTTCTTGTATTGCCAACTTTCTCCTAACCCCACCCTTAGCCTAACGTCGTTAATTATTAACGATTCCTTTCTTTTCTTGTACTAATAATGGGGCTGTTTCGTTGTATTATTATTCAACATAAGAATCTTAAAAGAATCTCAAATTAAGTAGGACCATGTTGACAATGAACGGTTGGATTGATTTTGATCCCAAGGACTGGACACCACTGTAGCAGTTTGTTTTGTAAATAACTAATAAGATGCTTATGTTCCGTATATTTTATTAGTAAAAATGTTATGCAAAATTACAATAGGGCCTTTGGGATTGGGCTGTCCAAGCGTGACTGTGTATCAATTATATTCGTGGGAGTCCAAGTCAGCTCATCGAAGAGCGAGCCGTGTTTCATTCAATTAAATCCAAGCGAATTCAAATATTCATATAAATTTAAAATAACAATATGAGAAAGGCCTATAAGTTGTAACAGCCCCCGCCCCGCCGGGTTTCCTCCTCCTTTCTCTTCACTTTTCACTGCCTCCTCCGATTAAAGCTGTAGCCACCACCATTCCATTCCATTCACGTACTTGTATGCGCACACTCTCCTTTTCTGTTTCTCTTTCTACCTCAGGTTTTAGATCTGCACATCGAAACTCTAATGTGTATCTTGTTTCAGAGACTGCCATGGAAGTAGGTGCCGTGCCGGTTGGGCTCTTGTCCGAGGACTTCGATCCGACGACGGTTGTTGAAACGGAGCCCCTTCCACCGCTTGCGGCGGCGGAGGGAAATGGAAAAGATATAGTTCTGGGGAGGAACGTGCACACCACGTGCCTGGAGGTCACCGAGCCCGAAGCCAACGACGAGTTCACCGGTGATAAGGAGGCTTATATGGCTAGCGTTTTGGCTCGCTATCGGAAGAACTTGGTTGAAAGGACCAAACACCATTTAGGTATTATGGATTATCCTTTTCGTTTTCTATTTATATTTGTAGTCTTAACTTCTTCTTCAATTAGTGAATGCTTCATTTCTGATATTTGGAGAAGCGTGTTCAAGTTGTTGGTAAGTTTAGTTATTGTTTGGAGAATGAGGTGGTTGTTTTGTTTGTTTTGTACTGTATCGATTACTCGGATCTGACTGGACAATCTCTTTTTTGTTCTTTCGTGTTCATTTACGCTGAAGTTAGTTGATATTCAATGGGATTGAAGTTTCTGTATCTATAACTAACAACTCTTGTTATTCACATTGATATAAGAGGGTAAGATTATATGGTGTTAACATGTATGCTTAAGCACATTCAAATTGATAGAGGCCATGGAATTGCCGTCTTGCACAACGCTTTTCTGTTCTTTGCTTTTGAACATGATATTTCTTTCTTGCTGGTAAACGAAGCATCTATATGAACTAATCGTCTTAATCTTGGATGACTTTGTGTATGATCTTTACTGAGCAGCATCCTTAACTGTTTGGTTCCTTGTTCGTTGATAGTCCAATTGTACAAATTCAGAGGGTATTTAGCTTCAATCGGATGGATCTGGATTCTTTTTGAATAAACTACACTATAGTTTTCCTTGTTTTCCTTTGCTTTCATTGTCCTTCAAATGATTACGAGGTCCCCTATGTTTATGTTTGCTTAATTTAAATTTTTCAAGTACTATCGTCCTAATATTCATTCAATTACAGGTTATCCTTATAATCTGGACTTCGACTATGGTGCTCTAGGGCAGTTGCAGCATTTCTCCATCAACAATCTTGGTGATCCATTCATTGAGAGCAACTATGGTGTCCATTCAAGACAATTTGAAGTGGGTGTTTTAGACTGGTTTGCCCGTTTGTGGGAAATAGAGAAAAATGAATACTGGGGTTACATTACCAATTGTGGAACAGAGGGCAATCTCCATGGGATTTTAGTAGGGTTAGTAGTATTGAGCTTTGGAATTGGAATTCATTTCTGAATTTGATTCTTTCTTGTGTTGGAATGGAGGGTGACATTAAACTGACATGCAGGAGGGAAGTGCTTCCTGATGGAATTCTGTATGCATCAAGAGAATCACATTATTCGGTATTTAAAGCAGCAAGAATGTATAGAATGGAATGTGTGAAGGTTAACTGCCTAATCACAGGCGAGATTGATTGTGCTGATTTTAAAGCTAAACTAGCTTCTAACAAGGATAAACCAGCCATTATAAATGTTAACATAGGTATCTTTTTCTCTTGCTCTCTCTCTCTCTCTCTCACACACACACACACACACAATCAAGTAGTGACACACTGAATCACAGATATATATAATTTACCATTGTATTGGCGGGTGTGAACATTGTTTGTCTTATGATTTATCCCTTTTACAGGCACAACTGTTAAAGGAGCTGTTGATGATCTGGATCTTGTGATAAAGACCCTTGAAGAAACAGGGTTTACACATGACCGGTTTTACATTCACTGTGATGGAGCTTTATTTGGACTTATGATGCCTTTCGTGAAACGCGTAAGTGATTTTACCCGAATTTACATAATATAGAGGTACCCCGTCAGGTATAAAAGAGCATACCAATAATGTGTAAATACCATTGATTTTCTTGAGATTTTTGTGTGTAAAATTGTCTTCTATATTTAATTTGTATCTCCAGCGTAATATTTTGCTTATTCTTAGTTTTTCTCTCTTGGCAGTTTTCATGACTGATTGTTTGGGTTATTGTTGTTTGTGTACAGGCGCCAAAGGTTAGTTTCAAAAAGCCCATTGGAAGTGTAAGTGTTTCTGGACACAAGTTTGTGGGATGTCCAATGCCATGCGGAGTTCAGATAACTAGATTGGAGCATATTAATGTCCTGTCGAGGAATGTTGAGTACCTGGCTTCAAGGGATGCTACGATCATGGGAAGCCGTAACGGCCATGCCCCTATATTCCTTTGGTACACGCTCAACAGAAAGGGTTACAAGGGGTTCCAAAAGGAAGTCCAGAAATGTCTTCGAAATGCTCATTATTTGAAGGATCGACTGCAAGATGCTGGAGTCAGTGCTATGCTAAATGAGCTGAGCAGCACTGTGGTGTTTGAGCGGCCATTGGATGAGGAGTTTGTTCGCCGTTGGCAGTTAGCCTGCCAAGGAAACATTTCTCATGTTGTGGTCATGCCCAATGTCACCATTGACAAGTTGGATGATTTTTTGAATGAATTAATCGAAAAGCGCTCAACTTGGTATCAAGAAGGAAACGTTAAGCCTCCATGTGTTGCTGCAGATTTAGGAAGCGAGAATTGTGCTTGTGTGTTGCACAAGGCGAAGATTTATGACGAGTGAGAATTATTCACTCTTGTAGTTCTAGTCTGTATGAAAAACGTTATTGATCTTCAATAATCATAATTTGTACGAGTATTATTGCGTATTTCACTTAGTTCCTAGATTATCATTATTTCCTCTGTTTATCCTCATCTCTCAAAACTATGGTAAATTCTGTGGATCAATAGAATATAAAATCCAGGTACTTAAGAGCAGACAGGCAGTTGGTTTTCTTTTTTATAAGGACAATTACTAGCAGCCTGGGAAAATCCCCACACGCAGAATTTCTGAATTTCTGTAGTACATAATCTTTATTCTGCTTTTATTTGTTCAATTTCTAGCTGCTAATCACTTAATTGAGTACGGATTGTATTGTAGCTACTGTCTGATTTTGTTTTCAAAGGGATATTGCTCTATAATCACAAGGAGGTTAAAGATTGAGGCTTGTTCACTTTTAAGCATTGCCTTCCTTTTCTGCTTCGGATGACAGGAAATGTTGTTGTTTAGGCATTCATTCTGGTGCTCGAACAATTAAGGATTTAAGAGCAGGGGGTATTTGGCATTGAAAGTTGGTCTTGGAGAGCTTATTGTCGAATCTGATTAGGACGTTAATGGTCTAAATTTTTTACATAGAGTTCTATACAAATTTGTAATTTGTTAATCTCCTTAGAGGCCACAACCAATTGCATAACGTAATACAAGCAATTAAATGGTCTTGATTTACTTTTTCTTCAACCCAACTTCTTCCAAATGCCTATGGCGCACTGGATTTCTGCATAGTGTACGGCTTGTAGGACAGGCGGTTTTCTTGCGGTTGCTCAAATACAATGGCAATAGGATGATTAGGATCCCTGCTTCTTGGCATATGCGCAAAAGTCACCCGGAAGTTAGGGCCGTATTTTCTTTAACTAAATATTCTGTACCCTCTGTTTCTCTTACATCCAAGACATTCATTGTTAATTTATTATATATTTTTATTAATTTTTTATTTCAATTTAATTAGAACTTTTTAATTATGTGTAATATTAGAACTCCATAAATAGAGGTTTTTACCAAATTACTATGTATAATTTATGAGGGTAAACTTTAGAGTAATTGATAAAGTTGGTCCTTTGTGATCAGAAGATTACATGTTCGAATTACAAAAAGTCTTTATGTAAAAATACAATCGCAAAACATAAAGTCTTGTATATTGAGGTACGTTGAGTTTTACTATGCATAATTTATATAATTAACAATTGAGTAATCTTAATTTTTTTCTTTTATTTTTCTAATATATGGTCCAATACGTGTTTTTGTCCTATGTTAAAAGATAGATAAAGAGCCAAAATTTAAGAGTATTCAATTACTAATCATCCAAGGTATATGTTTAATGGTTTCATCTATGACATTATTATAAATACTAAATAATAAACTAAATATAATTAGAAAATTCTAAATAATAATAATTCTTCCTAATGAGTACTAATTAAAATTATAATAGACTTTTAATGATAATATATCTAAATAATCAAATGTTAAATAGTAATAATAGGCGGAACTAGTTAAATTGATTTTGATATCACACATAGGTTTGATGTAGGCCTATTTTATCTTGCATTATTTTCTCTAGATGGACACTGTGTTACATGAAAACAAGAGATGTACTAAAGAGTATTTGAAATAAAGAAAACAACACATCATTTTATTTTTTTATAGTAGTATTCGTTAACTTTTATATTTCCTTCTTCATCCTTTCATAATAATGCCTTCCTCTTCAAGAACCTTGTCCATAGGTTTGCTTTAGGGAAACGCTGTGAAGCTCAAATAAAGTTTCCCAAGTTGTCTCTTCATGTCAGTTATCAGTCCACTACACCAGTATTTAGTTTATAGATGTATTATGATATTTCAAAATCCTATGATCTAAAATCACTTTAGGAACCCTGTCAATATGTTTAGAATTATTAATAGCTTTATGGAAGTTGCTTACTTCTCCTATCCACACTTCTTAACTTGAGATACATGGAACATTATATGAATGAGCTTCTTAAGTTAAGATACATGGAACATTAGATAATGAGGGATCACAGGGAATGCAACAACTTATATGCCACTTTACTAAGCTTCTTTATGAGCCTGTAATATATGAAGAGAGCTTATGGTTGATCCTCTTTTCCAATGAATGTTGTCTCTAAGGCTGAAGCTTTAAGAATTCCCATTGTCTAACTTGGAATTCACCCCTTGTCCTTCTTTTGCTTGCTTGATACTTCATCCTATTTTAAGCTCTCATAAGATGAAACCTTATATTGGCTAGAGTTGTTTCCCTTTCCTTCATCACTTGATCCACCACCAAATTCTTAAAATATTTAGTGAAGCAAGGAAAATATGTTGCGGAGATAACCATACAGTATATCAAATGGAGCGGTGTTAAAATGTTGCTTGATATATGCTATTATACCACAATCTAACAATAATATCCATTTGATCCATTATTGGGGGTGTCTATGTAAAAGTATCATAGGCAATTCTCTAATAATTTATTTACTGCCTCTCTCTATCATATTGGTGGTGATATGCAGTTGAGAAGTTTAAACTCACTCCTTGTAACTTGAAGGTTCCCTCTAAAATACCCTTAAAATGATAAGGTCTTAATCATTTGCTGTGCTTTCTGGCATTCTGTGGAGTTTAAAGAAATGATCAAGAAACAGATGGGCTATTTTAATTGATTTAATCTGTCCATTATTACTAAAATAATTGATTGATCTTTAAGTATAATAATCCCTCTATAAAACTTATACTGATCTCTTCTAGTCACAATTCTGGAACTAGTAAAGGCTACAACTTCTCGAAGAATCCAACATTTCTCATGCTTTTTTCTTTAGCACTTAAGACATCCCTAAATATAGTTCCTCACACCTTGGTTAAACCCATCCAGTATAAAACGTTTTGTATCTTCTTAGTAGTTGCTATAACCATTAAGTGACCTCCTTATGGCCCATTTTGTATTCCCACTCATTATTATTGGAGTTTAATTCTCATGTCTTCAACCTTCTAATAATATATTGAATGATCATGTCTTTCTCTCAACTTTCCTTAATCTCATCCATTAACCAAGTATGGACTTAAGAGATTGTTAGGGGTAGCAAAATAGTGCTAGTTATCCTCTACAGAGTATCTGTTGCTTTGTAATTCTTCCCACTTTTATATACAACCTTAATTTTATACCTAAACGGATTTTGTAACCATGCTTGTTGAAAATGGGTGGAGATTCTGTTTTTAAGTAGGTACTTGACGCTTTGATGATTAGTTTGTACCTTAAATTTCTACCATTAAGATATTATTGCAATTGTTAGGAACTCCTCGTAGGTAAAGAACCTCAAGTGTTTAGTAGCTAATATTTTGCTCAAATATGCAATGGGAAGTCTTTCTTATTGGAGAATAGCTCTTAACAAATACTATGTTTTGGTAGCTTTACTACCTCTGACTTTGTATCACTCATATTTTACTATTTATGGATGGTATGAAAGGTTTTAATTGCGCTCAGCATTTTCATTTTAAAAATGCATTGTTAAGGGAGGAGTTTCTAGCCGAAGTAGTTAAGAGGAGTTGATATTTTGGATAAGCTGAAACATTATGAGAAAGTCCTTTGTGATTGAAGTTTTACAATTGCTAGTTAGTTTCATAGGAGAATATCTTGATGTCAGACTAAAAAGTATGGGGAAATTTTGATTCAGTATAAATTTTACTAAAAGAAACATTCAAAGGTTTTTTAGTTTAAAGAAGGGAGTGTTAACACAAAATTCTTTCATTCTTCAACTTCTTTAAGAAAAAGGGTAAATTTAATTTCTAAGCTCCAAAAATGAAAGGGTGATTGACATAATAATCACAAGGATATAAAGGCTATTGTCTTAAATTATTTCCCATCTTCATTTATTATGGGCAACTCTTGTACGGGAGCAAATTTTTTGTTCCTATCAATCAATTCCTACTTTGTTACATTAAATCTCTTCTACACATTTATATGAGATCTATATAAATCAGTGGATAAGATTAAATGACATAGGGTTAGAACACTCTAATGGGCATAAAGGATCTCATGTGCTCTTGTACATGTATTGTTTTGGATGTTGTTGTTCTTCTTGAAGTTATGACTGAGAATAGTGAGGTTTTAATGGCTTATTATATATATGTAAGAAGTCCACATTGCATATACACCCTGAAAAGTCTCCAAGACTGGATGGATTCAATCCTACATCTTATCAAAACTTTTAGGAGTTGATTAGTCCAAATATTTTTTAGGCTTGCTTGAGCTAGAAGGAGTCTTATGAGCTTCTTTTGTTTTTGAATGATACTACACTTGTGTTAATTCTCAAATGTAACCAGCCTTTACACGTGTGGGATTTAGGCTAAAAACTCTTTATAATGTATGATACAAAGTGAGGTTTAAAGTGGTGCCCAATTACTTAAAAGTTATTCTTCTCACAGTAGTCTCTGAATTTTAATCAACCTTAAAGTGTAAGAGGAAGGGTAAAGTGAGTAATATGACTCTTAAATTCTATATTAGCAAAGCTTGTAACTGTGTCAATTTGTATTTTCTTCACAAAATCCTTATGAAATTGGGTTTTATATAGACTTGGGATAATATGGTCATGCTATTATTCTATTTAGTTAGTTTTCTTTTAATTTCAATGGTGAATTATTCGGCCTTATGATTCCCGATCGTGAGATGCAGCAAGCCAATAAGAAATAACAGATTCACGAGTGCAATATTGTAAATCTGCCCTATTGATTTCACACCTGCCTTTTGAAGATGCCAACTTATTTTTCTTCAATTCAACAAATGATGAAACCCATCACATGAGATCCATCTTGAAGCAATATGAATATGAATTGAGTCAAATCATTAATTTTCAAATTTTAGGTACTTTTTTAGCTCTAATGTGTTATCTTGTTATATAGATTACATTTCATCTATCTTTAGTGTATTTAAAAATCTTTTAGACTGAAAACTTTTTGGTCTATCTTCTTTTACTGGGGGATGCAACAAGGTTATTTTTTCATAGTTGAAGGAGATAGTATGGAACTAAGTAGCATCTTGAAGAACCATATTCATTTATAAGGTAGGAAAAGATATGTTAGGAAATTAAGCTACTTTCACACAACTAGAATGTCAGTAAAACAACACAAAATTTGATAATGGACTTCGATCAAATTGTGCCTACGTCTCCGGGACTATTGCACACTCTCTTTATTAGGGAGAAAAATAACACTTACAAGTGTTTACACTTAACACTCAACTCACTAATTTTTACATACACTCTCAAACCCTTACCCTAATATACCCCAAAACTACTCACAAGAAGTTACTAATCATAGTATTTCTCTTACTAACCAAAGGATGAGAAACTAAGAGTTAATATTTTTTTTGATGAATTAAATGGAAGGGGGAGGGGGCTTATTTATAGTTGTTGAGCTACCCCCTCCCTCACTTACTTTCCATATGGGACAAAGTCCCTTACAAAACTAGCAATCTCTCACTTAAAGACTGATTTCAATCTGTCTTCACACTTGGTTGATGCAGTAGCTCGTCTAGATTTTGTCACTCTTGCAGATCAACTGAAGTTGCGCATAACTTCAGTTTCTCGATTGTCACCACCTTGGTTAGCATATCTGCAGGGTTTTTGCTTTCAAGGATCTTCTCAAGTGTTAACACTTCATCTTCTAACAAGGACCTGATGAAATGATAACGATCACCGATATGGTTGGTTTTGGAGTGGAATGCTGGATTCTTGTCCAAATGAATTGCACTCAGACTGTCACTATATAGCACATTCTTCTTCTGTCTGAAACCTAACTCTACAAATTCTGAAGTCAAATCATCTCTTTGTTAGCTTCGGTTATTGCTATGTACTCAGCTTCTGTAGTGGATAATGCAACAATCTTTTGAATCTGCGATATCAACTCACAGCTGTTGTGAAGTGAATCACACGTTATTACAATGCTTATAATACAATATATGAATACAAGAGAGGGGGGGTTGAATTGTGTATTTCTTTTTTAAAAAAAAAAAAATCTTTCCGGCAAAACATTTTGTTAAAAACAAGTTCTTTTCACAGAAACTTCGGTAAATTCGAATTAATCAAAACTTTGAAAAACTTGTTTTGA
>JANZLF010000002.1:9267443-9281931 GCA_026546835.1 Erythroxylum foetidum
CTAAGGCTCCGATACCAATTGTTAGGAAATTAAACTATTTCCACACAACTAAAATGCCAGTAGAATAACACAAAATTTGATAACAAAGTTTGGTCAAATTGTGCCTACATCTTCGAGACTACTGCACAATCTTTTTATTAGGGAAAAAAATAACACTTACAAGTGTTTACACTCAACACTCAACTTACTAGTATTTACACACACCCTCAAACCTTTACCCCAATACACCCCAAAATTACTAACAAAAACTTACTACTTTTAGTGTTTCTCTTACTCATCAAAGGATGAGAAACTAAGAGTTAATATTTTGTTTTTCTTTTTGGATGAATTAAATGGAAAAGGGAGGGGGTTTATTTATAATTGTTGAGCCACCTCCCTCCTTCACTTACGTTCCATATGGGACAAAGTCCCCTACAAAACTAACAAGTTATGCTTCTTAAATATGTAATTCAAGCAATGTTTATTTATTGTGTAAGCATTTTTTATTGCTTATATCTTTATGTGTTGAGATTAATAAAATTTAGTTTGCTCAATCTTCAAATTACTTGCATGTTTTGGGGACTTATTGGCAAATTCCACCAGCTTATGTTTTAAAATATAATATGAAAGATATAATTTTATAAGCTAATTTCAAAATATGTGTTAGTGATGTTACCAAGAATCAAGGTCAATTTGTGGTAAGTTTCTCAACAATCATACTTAATGGGAATATTTGTGGTGGTTGCTTTCCTTTTCTTTTTATAATATAATGGTAAAGATGAATGTCTAAATGGTTGTCAATGTAGTCAATAATTTTCGAAAAAAATTTAAAAATTAATCTATCATTATAATCATTTGAAAATAACATCTTTACTAGATATAAGTAAGGTAACATACTATGAATGTGTGCACCTTTGTCATAATATTCGTCAATTCTGCAGTTTCCAATTGGAAATTTCAGCAACAGTTGTTATTGTCCTATAACCTACCTAAGGTTCAGAGTCGGTAATTACTTCTTTAAAACAACCAATCGACCACATTATGCTATTTTCAGTTAACAATCTGGACATTTTTGTGCAACCTTCTTCAAGATAAAAATATCAAGAGACTCGGGTTTGGGGTAGGCTCTGGCACTACTGAAAAAAGAGTGTCGAGAGGAGAGACAGCTCCCTGAGACTTGTAAGCGAAGTCTATTTATTTTCCAAGGCTACTAACTTCAAATGCTACTTGTACAGGTACATAAGAGACTCGGAATATGAGCCAACAAATCCATTATCAAATCCTCGTAGAACGCTTCACATTCAACAGTTGACTAACCTACAGGGTTACATAGTTAAGTGTAGAGAAGGGGCTCTAAGCAATTACATTTTAACAAACTTTACCTGCAATAAGTACAAATAGCGAGATGTACAAAGGCCTATCAGGATTGAATTAATTGCTGTGTGTAGAATACCAGTCGTTTTTTTCTTTTTTTCCACCAAACGAAGTCTTTAAACCCTCTGGCCGAAGTTTGGATAGCTAGGGAGAGGCTGCCCATTGTTGGGAGATGACTGAGGCTGCTGTGGCTGCTGTTGCTGCTGCTGTTGCTGAGTTGGGCGACCACCAAACGGAGGTAAAGGCGGCTGATGATGAGATGACAATTGAGGAGCCAAACCTCGATGAAAAGGGTTTCCATTGGCAGCTTGGCCTGTTGCTATCTTAAGCCGCTGCACTTCTTCCCTTAATGCTTCATTCAAAGCTGCAGAAAAAGCAAAATGGTCGTCTGTCTTAAATCCTCACCATTTTAATTTATTGTAAAATAGAAGGTCAAAATATTTTATTTTTATAGCATTCCAAACTCATATGGAGATAGGTTTGAGTTTACTTTGAATCTACAACATAAAACTGTGCATCAAGCCATAGTGGCTAGTGATGATGCATGTAAGTGAAACAAAATTTTGAAAACAGGTGAATGATTTATATTGAGCATCTAAGATCAAAATTATGAATATCAACCTGCATTTACTTCACTAACGTTCCTAGTTGGTCCTGTAAAAAAATGAAATGAAAAGCATTCTCATCGTTGTTCATACCATCTCTAAGTTGTGCTTGCTGCTCCATAGCTTGTAATCTCAGTTTCAGCTCCTTATTTTCAGTAGTTAGCCCGGTGGTATCTCTCTGCATCAACAAGAACATGTAAAATGCATCAATTTAAATTCCCATTGTTAAGACCACCTTATTATACTTGCTAGATATTTACAAATATATAAATTTTGGATCATATTACCCCATCTCTAAATTATGGAATGCTAGCCAGGTGGCAAGCAAATGATGCAAGAGAGCTTAAAGTTTATAAATGAAACAGGAGAGAGCAAAATAGTCAACTACAAGCTTTAATTTGTTAGAATGAGGAATGAGAATTGAAGTGACAACAAGGGTAACAAGGTCTGAATATTACTTTATGCTAAGTTTTCCTTATCTAGTAGAGAATAATAATGAGTTAAATACGATGCCCTAGTTTGTTTAAGACTTGAGATTATATAAAAATAGAAAATCCCTAATAAGATAAATTTTAACTTTGGATATTTTAAAAACCTTTCTTATTATAATAAGAATTCTAAGAACTCCTCTATGTGTACTCAACCCTTCAAGAATAAATTATCCTGAATTTTTATATAACTTGAGTTTTCAATTAGAAGGTATAATGCTTTCTTCTAAGAGTGATTATGAGAGCCTAATTCTTAGTTCCCTATCCTCCATTACTTGTTTACTTCATCAAATTCCAGCAATTCTAACCTAAAGTTCAGCAACCAAAATCTTAAAACTCTAGCATAAATTTCCATCAATTAGAGCATAAAAATTCATCTATACCCAAATCTGAAATTCCAACATTCCAAGATGATATCAAGACTTGAAGCTTGATATTCTAACAATGTAATATCAGTCATATTTCCTAATTTCTAGTGAGTTACAGCCAATAGTTAATATTTCTTCTATTTGTCCTATATCAATTTAGTATCAGAGCTTTGATTCACAACAATGACATGCAGCGGAAGGGCGTATAGAAAAACACTCAGTGACTAAGAGCGAGATGAAATACTTTAGAGAGTTAGAAAGATTACAAGATGCTCCAAAACTAGTCCAGAAAACATCATCTGGCGGCAAACTACACTTGATGATGAGGGTGGAGAAAGTGAAATCAGAAATGAGAGGCTGAAATTAATCAATGGTTAGTGGGATTAGGAAATCACTGCCTACCGAAAGATTTAAGAAAAAGAAACCAACCAGCAACATTTGCAGAGCCCATGCAAGACCTTAGAGGTCATGATAGAGCTAAAACACACAAGATACTTAAAGATATTACCAAGAAAGTTCATGTTGAGGACCCTGATTTTGCAGGAAATATCAATCCACACTTGTTTTTGGACTGGACAGAAGCAACGGAGGACTTCCTTGACCAGTACATGTCAAAAGATCAAAAAGTCCATTTTGCAATGATGAAGCTAACTGGACAAGCTAAAATCTGGTGGAAATCAATAGAGGATAGACTTTAAAAAGGGGTCAGCTGCCAATTGTTGATAGGGAAGACATAAACTGAAGTTATCAGAAAAATATTTACCATTTCATTATTAAGAGGATCTCAACTATCAACTCACAACACTTAAAACAAGGGAATATTTCATAATGGAGTACACTAAAATATTTGATAAACTTTCTATGCCATGTTAAGGAATGAAGTTCAAATGACAACTTATATCTCGCTACAAAATGACTTAAGGGCAGAAATTTGCAAGGAGCTGACAAAGGCAAAGGATTTACAGCTTTGAAAATGCATATCACTTAGCTTTAAGATCGGAAAAATACCTAGGGCAAGTAACAAAAAGGTTTCGGAGTCAAGTTGGGGAATTTGGTATGAAGAGAACTACGATGGTGCAAAATTTAGCACCTAATGCATCAAAATACGCACATAGAACAACTACAAAGCTTCTCAAGGAGTTGAACCTAAAGGCAAAACCATAGCTAAGACTAGAACAAAAGGAGGCAACATTGACAAGAAGTATTTCCCATGGAATGGAAAGGGCCACTTTGTTTATGAATGCACTAAACAAATAGGTTTGGCAAAGAAGCCCAAGTCTGACCTAAGTAATCCGGCCCAATTCAAAGCCAGCAAGCTCAAACCAAGTTAATTTGTTGCAAGTTGAGCTCGAGTTTTTTTTCTAAATGTTGGAATTTGAACTGAACCCAGGCTCAAACTTGAAGGCCCAGGCCTACCAGAAAATCCAATTATATATATATATATCAAAGTAAAAATAGTCATTGCCTTCTTCCTCTCTTTTATTGCTTGCTTCTCTTCTACGGTTGCCTTTTGTTAATAGTTTTGCCTCACTTCTCTCTCTACACTGCTCTTAGTACAGTTTCAAAGAGTGAAGAAAGTAGAACAAATTCAAGAGTGGAAAACTTTGGAACCATTCTTCAACTGTGCCATCCTCCCACAAGTCATAATCAAGTAAGACAAATGGTTACCCCACTGAGAAAGGGAGTAGTACCAACTTCAATGGTTGGGTTATTAAAGGCAATGAAGAGTGTTTTTCAAAGTAAAATATAATTTCTTATTGGAACTTGTTGGTAACTAATGGTGAACGGGAATGGAGGAAAAAAGTTGAATAAGAATGTGGACCAGACAACAATGAAGGAATGACAGCGACAAATTAACATAATTGAATGGAGGACGATTAATAGTGACTAGCAACAAAAGACAAGGGGCGACTAAGGAGGCTTCATGGGTCTAGTTCTAGGTGGGTTGGGTGGGTTTTGAGATTTGATAGGTCAGGTTGGATTTCAAGCAGTCGAAACCCGATCGGGCTTAGGCTCAAGTGGCATGAGCAAGCTTGATCTGGCTTCGGACTAGGCTCGGGCCCTGTCCTAAGGATGACGAACCGGGCCGGGCCGCATTCCTACTAACAAAGGTTTGCACATAATGGAACAAGAGGAGGGGGGAAAATCTAATGCACCTGTGTGAACACAAAGTTGGAGAGGAGTTGGAACGAGACTCCAATGAAACGCATTCTTATGACCCATAAGGTGAAAGCATAAAAAGAATGGCTTAACACCGCTATTTTCTTTACACAAGTTAGATGTGCAGATAAAGCATGTAAGGTTATCATTAATGAAGAAAGTAGTAAGAATGTAGCATCGTCTTTCAGAGAAACATCCCCATCCCTATAAAATTACTTGGGGGGATGATAGTATTATACCGATTGCTTGAAGTTGTTTAGTGTCCTTCAAATTAAGAACATATGAAGCCTCTATTTGGTGGGATGTTATTCCTATGAAAATGTCTCAAATTTTACTTGGTCGACATTGGCTTTATGATTGTGATGTGCAACATTTTGAAAAAGCTAACACATATTAGTTTACGTTTGGTGGATAGAAAATTATTCTGAAGCCTACAAAGAAGGTAGATAAACAGAGAGAAAATAACAAAAAAGTCATAAATGCCAAGAAAAGCCTCTGAATATCCTCAAGGAGAGAGAATTTGAAATTACTATGAAGGGAAAGGGGATTGTGTTTGCAATATTGGTGAGGACGTAACAAAAACAGCACCTGAAACACCCCTTATCTTACCCAAAGAAGTGGGTGAATTGTTCGCTGATTTTTCAGACCTTACAGTAAATGATTTACGAGGTGAATTACCTCACGAGATATTCAGCATGCTATCGACTTAATGCCTAGATCTAGTTTACCAAATTTTCCAGCCTAATTCTTTAACCCTTTAAGAATGAAGAGTTGAAGAGACAAGGAGAGGAGTTGCTGGAAAAAAAATTATTCAAAAAAGTCTTAGTCCATGTGCAGTTCCAGCATTATTGACTCCTAAAAAAGATAGAAGTTGATGAATGTGCATTGATTGTTGAGCGATAAACATGATCACAAAAAGGTGTAGGTTTCCAATCTCTCGCCTTGATGACATGTTAAACTTGTTGACTATAGCTACTACTGAGATAGAGTTATAAAGCGAGTACCATCAAATCAAAATCAGACCTAACGATGAATGGAAAATGAAACTTGAGAATAATGAGGAGCTTTATGAATGCTTGGTGAAGCCATTTGGACCCACAAATACACCTAGCAGTTTTATGAGAGTGAAAAATCAAGTGATTCGACCATTTTGAGCAGATGTTTTGTGCTATTTTGATGCTATATTAATATACAGCAAGACTAAAGAAGACCACATATTATTTACTTTATATCAACTTAAAGAAGTGTTCTTTCATGCAGAATTAATAAAACACAAACTTTAATTTGGCGGAGCAAAGAATGGCAATTGAAGTGACAACAAGGGCAACAAAGGCTGGAAATTACTTCACGCAAAGTTTTCCTCATTAGATAGGGAATAATGGTAAGATATATATATTGTCCTAGTTTGTTTAGGATTTAAGCTGATTTAAAAATAAAGAATCCCTATTAGGATAAGATTGAATTTTGGATATTTTAGAAACCTTTCTTATTAGAATAAAGATTCTAAGAACTTCTATAAATGTGTATTCAACCCTTCAAGAATAAGCTATCTTGAATTTTTTCCTAACTTAAGGGAGTGATACTTTCCTCTGCGAGTGATTCTTAAAACTTATGAGTGATTCTTATTTCCCTACCCTCCATTACTTGTTTACTTCACTAAATTCCAACAATTAACCTGAACTTCCAGCAACCAAAATCCTAAAACTCTAGTTTAAATTTCCACCAATTAAACCATAAAAATCCAGCTACAGCCAAATATGAAATTCCAGCATTCCAAGCTGAAATCCAGACCTGAAACTTGATATTCTAGTGGCCTAATATCAGCTATATTTTCTAAATTTTGGTGAGTTTTATCTACCGGTTAATATTTCTTCTATTTGTCCTACATCACATACAACTACAAGCCACTAAATTCTTAATTATGCATGACATGCAATGCCTACAAATAACCACTTGTAAAACTATTGGTGTTATATATTAAACAGATATAGCATAACATATAGCCACTTTCCCGGAAAATGTTGTTCATATAAAGCATGTTGAAATATGTTCGCAAAACTCTATCTCACATATAAAGACATTTTTTATGATAGCATTTCAGTGACATATGCATGGTTATGCAAACTCTAGCCTTATTCTTAGAATAAGTACAGAGAAGAAGATATGAATTTGCCATAATCTGCATGAGTAAAATGTTTGCAGTTAATGAGGATAGAAATCATCATGCAACAAGTCTTGGCACAAATTTGAGAATATAAGGCCAATTACATTCAAGAAAAGCTCTAATATTAGAAATCTATCACAGATATTGCAGACATATGTAAACCATTCAAGCTAGTTTAGAACATAGTGAGCTAACATTATGATTCCCTCAAAACAACCAAGTACCAATTTATAGTAGACTTAAATATGATGTGCATACAATGCTTAGAAATTTTTTTTTGAATGACTTGAATTTACTCAATCATTTGCCACTTTTGCTAGAATGAAAATCTTCACATGGGACTATATCCACCACAAATTCCATCCATGCAAGCATGGAGGGCCCTCATCACCGAAGCAACCTTTTAAAACTCTTCTATCTTGCATCAAACAGTCTGAATGTCGAAAGTTTGTGAAATGCATACAGGACCACCGATTTAGCAGATATATCAAGGAATTAGACCTCAACAGGATCAAGTTCTAGGCAAATCATGACAGAATAAATTATCTGCCAAGTTTGAAATCTAAAGATTGAATTCCTGATTGTGCACAACAACTAGTCTTGTCTGGAACAAGTCAAACTTAACAAATCAAAGTAATATTTTTGTAATGGAAGAAGCGAATACTATCCCTTGGCACCTAGTTTTTTGAGGTAGGTGATGAAGCATAGATGGTGAAATGGTTAGATGATAGCCAAGAAGCATCACGTGCCAGACATAAAAAGAAGGAGCTATAGGATAGAAACTGTCCACCTTGAACATTCTTTAGCAGGCGGCCAATAAACATCAATAATGATATAGATCTAACAAAAATGACCCAGATATTTAACAAATTGATTTAAAATGTTTCTATCTGATCAAATTATAATGTGATCTAACTCAGGTCAACGATTTTTCAAATGTAGATTATCAAAACCTACTGAGATGTACCACCAAGCATCCAAGAGCAGTGAGTTAAAGCAAGATACTATATCCTGAAACATACTTCAAAACACCAAATATGAGGCACAGATATCTTGTTAAGAACCTAAAACAAACTTTGAGAATAAGATGTATATTTGAACTCTCTGTTACCAATTACTTGTTGTATATATACCAATGAAAGGCATCTAAAGATTTCATTTTTTTTTTATAGATCAAACTCACAGTTTTAATACATCCCATAGCCAAGGTTGAAAACAGGAAAGTAGCAACTTAAAGCAGCAATAAAAGTTGATAATAGGACTTATACAGAGATCAATTTCATAGCATCTACCTTAGAGGCAAGGTTTCATAGTAGAAAGCAAGGCACCTTCAAGATATGCAACAAGTAAAATGTACACTATACTGAAAATTTCAAACACATGACGATCTCTGTTATGCTAGAGCTGGAAATCACATGAAAGAGAAAAGATTGCTCGTTGCAAGAGAACCATAAAACTCATAAACCATCACATATCAGATATTCATGAGCCCAAGTTTCAACAAATACTACTGAAAAATAACAGACCATCGCAGAAAAGGGAAACACAATAAGTAGAAGAACATAAAAGGAATATACCTGCAACATAGTAACTTGGGCAGAGAGTGTAGTGGCTTCGGTCTGAAGTGTCTGCACCTTCCTCTCCAGCTCACTTGTGTATCTTATTTTCCTCTCCTTAGATCGAGCCGCAGATTGCCTATTAGCGAGAATCCTACAAGGAAAAAAGGAATAAGCATATTATATAAGAATCCCCTAAAATGCTAGCCTTCGATATTTTGACCCAACTCTAAAAAGAATCGTTTTCATTCAAGGAAAGGCCACACCTTTTAGCTCTCTTGGGATCCATCAAAGCGAGCTCAGCCAGTTTATCAGGAGCCATAGCTTTCTTGACACCGTCACCCATAACAGAATCAACTTCAAAAGACATGGTGGTAGAGCCGTCCATGGAATTGCTATGCCTGTGAAACACTCGCTTCTCTCCCGCAGCCGTCGGTCCGGTGGGAGTCATTTTGCCGCCATCAGTCAAGCCGTCGAAGAAGCTGGAGTCAACGGATAAGCTGCGGAAATGAGCGATGGGTTTGGGCTTGCCGTTGGACGTTGAGTCCTCGGAGACAGAGGGCGAATCGAGGGCCATGGGGGCACCACGTGGAGGGGTGGGAGTCGGGAGGTCGAAGGAGGAGAGATCAAGATCGGAGGGGTCGAAGAGGAGGAGGTCGTCGAAGCGGAAAGCGGTGTCAGAGTGGGCCCGGCGGTGATGGGACCCACGTGATGGTGGTGTGTCAGACATCTGCTCTATGTCGGCCGTCATCGGCTGCTTACCGGAGTAATTGGAAGGATCCATTTTTCTTCTTTCTGAGTCGGTGACGGTGGTTGGAGGTGGAGTGTAGTGCTGCGGAGGTTAAGATTAGGTGGAAGGATTTGAATGATTGAGCCTTAAGTGAGGGTCACACTGGTTTATTACTTTGCTGACTTTGAGTAATTTTACTTCTTTTTTTTTTAATTTGATATCTGATAAGATTGTTTTGGTTTTAAAAAGTAAAAAACAAAAAACAAACACTTTTTACGTTCTAAATCTATAATTCTGGATTATGAATTTGAGAATAAACTTCTAATTTAGAGGTAGATATATATACCATTTTGTTTTTCACTTGGATTTTATAAATAATATATTCAGATTAAATAAATTTACGATCTGAAAAAAGTTTATATTATTAATAAAATTAGTTCAATATTAATTCCCATTAAAACTTCCATTGAATATATAATTAATTTGGGTATGTTTTAAAATGTTAACAAGTAGGAATAAATACGAGAGAGAGTTGATCTTAACTGACCAAATGATTCATACGTTAATTCGATGAGTAAGTGGTTGGGGTTTTGTTCATCGTGATAATAATAACACAATGAGAATAATAGTTGGTTGGGTCGGTAATATCGGGCCTGAGTCTAATATGACGGGCCGATTGATCGAGGTCACACCCACGGCTTAATTTGGGTCTAATCCACATATCCACAGCCCATAAGCATGAGAAAACATCCCATGCACGTACGTGAGAAACATAAGGACCTAAAACCTAGCAGGAAATCATATATAAGGTATGATTCTCTCATTATCAAGGTACGTAACTCATAACCTAGTAATTCCTCTGATTCGATCAATCCCACCTTCACCAAAAGCCTTACTTGAGCGTCGGAGGGGCTAATCGGGACATCACCCCCGACGTGCCTTCCATTGTTTTGCAGGTACATTCACGTAGCTGAAATCACAGGAAGTTGCCAACCAATGAAGCCAAACGGCAATGCACCGTTCGGCCAGAATCTGGCTGAACCAATAGTAATTTATTTTTTACGGACCGATTCGGTATGAGTGAGTATTAGTTTAGAAATGAATAATTTAAAACGTCTTTTCATAATTAAAATCTCTTACGAGATCTCGTGGGTAAAAAAAAAAAAAAACACAACGACAATGATAAGAATAGCATTTTGTAAGCAACGGCCGTGTATGCCCTTGAGACAGCCATGAGAGCGTATTGTGGAGAGGAGCACAAAGTCACAAACACTGGGAAGGAAGATGCGGACAGCAAACAGCGCATGGGCCGCACTTAGAACGACCAATCTTCCATGTAACCATGCGTGAGAGTCAGGGATCGCAGCGTGTTACAGTCATGACTCATGACATTAATTCCCTGTCATTGTCTGACTAAGAAATATAAAATAAAAGCCAACCCCAACTTAACTTACCCGGCAAGCCAAACTAATTAGTGAGAACCTAGCAGACAGACACTGCGAGCTTTTCTTTCCACGCTGCCTCCTTTCCTTTCGGAATTCCCTTAAAATTGAAAAGAGCGATTTCAAATAATTGAGACATGTATAATGCCCAGTTATTTTTTAAATTAAAGAGTATGTATTATGTATTTATAAGTTTTGTTATGAATGATTATTGTTAAAGTTCAAATTTTGAGGGACAAATTAAGTGATTAATTATAAGAGTTGAATGTTTAAATTGAATTAATAAAAGTAGAAAAGTTAATATTCTAAAAAGATAAGTAAATTATGGAAATGTATGACACTGAATTAATTTTAGGAATTAACAGCTCTAATTTCACTTTAATTTGTATGTTATTAATTATTCACTTTATGTGCATGTTAAGTCACAACTATGTGTATTATTATTAATTATTAATTATTAATTAATTAAGTATTATATAATAAGTACGAATGGGATGGTTGTTATAAGCATGGCATCTACTGATCTGTTCAAATAAAATGAAATCAATTCAAGGGATGGTTGTTATAAGCATGGCATCTACTGATCTGTTCAAATAAAATGAAATCAATTCAAGGAATAGTAATTGAGTTCATTTTAACTTTGCTTAGGCTGCTTTTTTTCCTAACAAATTTCTATCCAGATGATGAAGCGAACTCAATTTATCCTTCTATTAAACACAAGATTGAAAAGAGAGAGAAAGAACTTGGCACGTTGTCTTTGTTTCGATCATCTGCTTTGTTTCTATTTCCTCATGTCTGTCTATCTCTTGTATATGTATTAGAGAATATAGTCTCCACAAATTAAAGACTTATGATCAAGAATAAGTACAATGGTGGTGACTTGTAGATTTAAAACAAAACTTACTCTCCTAATGGTATAAAATATTCCTTAATTATCATATAAATATGCTAGTACACTTAGCAAATATCAACTACTTTTGATTTAACCAAGAGGATATAGACAAGAGGCTGGGTCAGCAAATTGAAGACTATTGAAATTGGAAGCACAAATATATTTAGTATATATTTGTGCTTTCTCTTATTGATTATCTCATATTTTTTATGAAATTTTAGCTTTTCGTTCTGTACAGTAAGTACAGATATAAGTTCTTCTTCTTTTCATTTTATTTTTGTTTTATTTAAGCGTGAGATGCATATTTTTTTTATCTCCAAACATTTAACTGAATCACAATTCAATCATAAACAATCTCAAAACATGTAGTTTAAATCAATATTTAATTATATATTTAAATTTGGTAGCATCATACATCTTTAAAGTAATTTATGATTTTAGTTATAAAAAAACCATTGTTATTACTCAAATGTTAAAAAGGAAAAAGGATTAACTTTCGAAGTAAAAGTTTGAAAAAACACTAAACCATTCTCGATTTTTATTAGTCATAAGTTGAGATATTTGTTCTAGCTCCTTTTAACATTTTAGAGAACACACCATATTATCAAATTTGTTAAAAAGAGGAACTGAAATGGTATACCTTTTTTGTATGCCATCATATGATAAAGCACGATTGTTATGAACATACATATTTATAATTTCATCCACTTCTTTCCTGGATAAATCATTTATATCTCGAATATGAAAAACCATAAATTAAAATTTTTACTTTTGATTAATTACAAGAACAAAAGGTCAAAAAAAAGACTAAATATAATTATATTAATGTTATCTCACCTTGTTTAGTAGTAAAGATTTCTCCTTTGTGACTCTCTCAAGAAAAGTTGTGACAGAGCTAAGAAAGGAAGCAATTGAGCTCAATGTGGGTTGTACAACAACAAGAGGATGGCAATTGTATGAATTATGATGAAACCTACCACACAATGTGTCAATCATAAAATTCTTTATTCTTTCTTAAGATCAAAAACATTAGTTTACAGAGAGACATAAAGAATCACCCCCTCAAGATGTATATATACCCGAAGTCTCAAAGATTTCCTTGTGACTAGAAAATAGAGATCGGAACTCAAACCGAAGTATAGTCTAGATGTGTAGTGTTCTGACTTCTTTTTACCCTGACTATTTACATAAAAGAAAAATTAGTATCAAATACAGTCATGAAATTATCTCATTCCTTATGATAGAGATCTCCTCACGTGAAACATGAGCATACCTTAGAAGATTGTATTGGTTCGAAAAAAGCAATATCATCTGACTCATAAGCAAAAAAAGCATGCATCATACTGAAGAGCCCTTGAAAAAAAACCAAACCCATACCTACAAAGACATAATAAAGAACAATTTTAAATCAATTGAGGAGCACAAAAAGAGCTACTGAAAGAACACTATTGTAACTTGTACCAAGAAGCATATTCTAGACTCTATAAATGTTTCGGATCCTAACCATCTCTTAAAATTTTGTTAAGACTTTCTTTATTTATAGCTCATTTTCCCACTTCTCCATTAAATAATAATATAAAAATTCTCTTTTTTTTTGAAATGATAAAAATTGATATGATACAGTATAATAAAATAGGGTTTCTCTTTCTATCTCATCCTACTAGATAGGTTTTGAAATTTATCAATTTTTAGCAAATACAAGAGGGATGAAAGCATATCAACATAAGTAGTATTAAATAGTATGCTTAGAACCATATTTCCCACTAAATGGCTACAATTTAACTTACAGAACAGGCCGCAGGTAAAAGAGTAATTCAAATCGACACTTTAGGTTGGCATGGTAACTTCAAAGCAAAACTGAAAAGGATACAAAAATGAACTAATGACCTTTAGTGGCTAAGTTAGCCACCACTTTTAGTACATAGATTCTGATATTGGCATCTTTTGACTCAAGTAGTTGCAAAACATTTTGTAGTCCAACTGTCAAACAATTGTTTGAAGGAACATTCAACCGCGTATATGTACATCTTGGATTAAGCTAGCATCTAATATCATGTACATTACAAGTTTTTTCTGTCATTTCTAAGTGTATGTATGTGGGTGCATGCATGAGAACAGTCCATTTAATGGTCGATATTCTCAATATGTATGCACATCACACAAATAAGTATTTAAAAAAAATCCTTAATGTACGCCTGATTAAATCTTGTCAATCAAACCAAAGAAATTACCATAGTACATAATTAATAGGTGATAGAGGAAGATTCTCAACAAATTCTTAAAGACCAATCAAATTTCAAATACAAAAAATTGAATAGCAAACAAAATAACAATGCAAAACAATATCCAACTTTATACGTAACAATCATCAATACAACATGAAAAGGTAATAGATTATATGTATCCCCAGAAACCTCTTTGTACGATTGCTAAATAAATTAAATTTGAGTTCTTGATATTGGACTTAACCTAAGGCTTTTTAGTTTCAGTTTATACATCTTTAATTCTCCAAATTGGAATTAACATAAGGTTTTTTAGTTTCAATTATACGAATAATGAGCAAACATGTAGGGTCCGTGAACTTGGGTCACGCGACCGCTACTGTAGAGCCCGGCCTCTACCGCCAGCACTCCAGGTATTGTCCTCTTTGGCCGTCGGGTGAGCCACGGCTCGAACCCTCAACCTCAAGGTTTTATTCCACTTTACGTGGACGCCTCTTACCATTGAGCC
>JANZLF010000002.1:9296086-9309864 GCA_026546835.1 Erythroxylum foetidum
TTTAGTTGCCATATCTACAAGTATATATAAACATGATATAAGGCACATTTCTATTAATTAAATTATCAAAAAATCCACAATTCACATCGTATGATCGAAAATTTCGCTAAGCTCATATTCATCTCATACAAAAAATGAACTAGGAATTTCTATAATTTAATTAAACTATTTTAATTTGACATGTCACAAAAAATGCCAAAAATAAAGAATATGTAAAACTAATTTACAACTATCATTTGATACATGTAAAACAATATTTAATCTAAAATTATATAAAACTCATTTATATAATATTATTTTAAATATAATATAAAATTATCCATAAAACATATTTATGAAATATTTTAAATTATATTATATGAAAACAAATCCATAAAGTTATGGCACATTTGTAAATGCACAAACAGTACAGGCAAAACTTTATTTGCATAAAGGTATATACTTATAAGAACGTTTTCGGTTTACTATCAAAAACATTTATACTGTGCATGAATGGTTACTGTGCATATTGCATAAACAACCATTAACGCACACACTTTTGAAACAAACAACAACAAAAATTGAGAGTTTCAAGCCTCTGCGTGGATGTTTTTCTCTGATACCATTTAACGTATCTTAATGCGGAAAAACATTTAATAAGTATATCACACCATCTATCCAAATGCTTTTTAACCAAAACCTTTTAAAACAACCTTTTAATATCGACTGAACTCTCTTGCTTTTAAAAGTATAACAACCATTAAGTGCATTTAATGGTTTTACTGTGCATGAACAACAACTTACGCATTAAATGCATTTGTTCACATCTTACACATGCATTGAATGAGTTATCTTCTTTAATCGTAATAAAGACAAGAGTATAATAATCATGCACAAAAAAATCTCCTTTTGTAGTACCGTACAAACACGAAAATCAAGAAAGGCTTTTGTTACTCATTTCCTTCAGGGATGTGATCCTCTGTAACCCATAACCTGTACCAACCCTGTGCCAAGCCATCCCAACCCTCCATTTATGTGGGACCAACATAAATGGAGGGTTGGGATAGCTTGGCACAGGGTTGGTACAGGTTATGAGGTACAGAGGATTTGATGTGTTTCCTTCATACATAAAGCCTAATGCTTTTAACAGTTGATCTCTTCCTTAAAGCAATTAAACATGACGAAAATGAGAGGATGCTTTTAAAGAAGAAGGAACAAAGTTTTTCGGTTTTTGTGTCATGCGTATTTAATGAACAACTTGCACATGTTCTTTTTTCAACCACACCATCTCTTCTTTCACGTATTAAAAACACTTGTATCATCTTGCACAAAAAACGAAAAATCAAGACTTTCACGATCTCTTCTTGAATGCATTTACTGTACATAACTTTGACAAAACTAGGGATTTGTGTGTCGTGATTTTAACCATTGTTCTTAAATGCACTCTTATGTTCATACCCGTACATAATGTGAAATGAAAATTTTCTAGTTTCGTAAAAATGTCAGTTCATCGACAGAAACCCAAATTAATGCATGAACACAACAAATTTCGCAAATCAATGGCAAACATAAAACTTGGCTTTGATACTAATGTAGATTTTAAAAGGACTAACCTTAACGCGGAAGTACCGGATCGATTTGCTTCGTTTTACGGTTGGCTACTAGAGTCACCGATTAATCTACGTCCCAAACCCAAAGTCTTTGATGGTTTGTTTTTCGTGAGAAAGTATAGAGAGATTTTCTATGAATGTAGGGAGAGATTTTTCCAGATGCTCTCAATGTAATCATTGTTTCATCCTTTTATATGAGGATTATAACCACCGGAAGTTACTTTTTTGTGTAACTTCCAACAATGGATGAGTTTATGTTTGGTTGAGAATTCCATTTGTTACTAGTGTTAGAAGAATATGTTGTTTTTGAGAAGGATGTGTGTGATGAATCCTTTGGAGTTGAGTTTCAATGATGTTTGTAGTTGTTTGATGGATTTGAAGTGGTTTTTGTGGTATTGGAGAAGTATATGAGGTAAGGGAATGTTAGGATGGGTTTAGGAACCTTTGGAGGGGTCTTGGAGGGTGAAAAATTGGTGATACCCGTAGGTTACATGGTCTGCCCATGTGATTTTACACGAGCCGTGTGATTTTGGGCGCAGGGACACCATTTCACCCGAAGGTTACACGGGCTAACCGTGTGATTTTACACGATCTGTGTATTTTGACCCTCATAACGACATAATTTCAAATTTTAGTCTACATGAAAGTTGTATCCCTATATGTCTACTTTCTAACCGTCTAAAAACTAAGTCAATCCTACATCTATAGTGAGAGTTATGGTGTTTGCGCCAAAGTATGTTCAGTAAGAATCAGGATATGAACATATCGGATTCGTTTGGCCATAACTCCTTCGTCTGACCTCCGAATGAGGTGATTCTTAAGGTGTTAGATTCCTAACACGTTTTCCTACCTCTAAATAAAAATTGGTAGTATTTGGATTTAAATTCAAAAAGTTTGATAGGAAGGAAGTAAGGGGTCGGTTTGGAGAGCGTGATTGAGCTATGAACATATTTTGGATTTTTAAGCACAACTTGAGCTATAGAGCTCTGAATGAGGTGGTTCTTATTTCTAAATAAACTAAAGACTAAGAGCCACCATTTTGAAGAAGTCAATTGTGATTTTATGATTTTGTTATGTAGGCTCGCCTTTGTGGCTTGAGATGTCATGCGAATGAGAATTCTTCGAGGAGGATTAAAGAGCTTGGAAACTCGCTTATGTTTTTCGACATCTGTTTGATAGTTGAGCTTCGAAAACGGGACCCAACACAATTTAGATCACAGTTAGTGATAAGAGTATAGTGGAGAAATCAAGTCGTTTATGAAATGAACAATAGGATGGAAACATGGTCACTCTTAGTAGATGGTAAGTGGAAAAACATGGTCTTTTCAAGGGGATGGCATGAGTCACAACTGTGACAATTTAGATCACAGTTGTGATAAGAGTATAGTGGAGAAATCGAGTCATTGATAAAATGGACAATAGAATGGAAACATGATCGCTCTTAGTAGATGGTAAGTGCAAAAACATGGTCGTTTCACTTTTATAAACAAAACACAATAAAAGAAAAAAAAAGACACAATTGTAATAATTTCAATCACAGTCGTGACAAAAGTATAGCTCAAATAATAGTCGTTCATGAAACAAATAGTGAGATGGAATTTTGTGTTCATCCATCTTATTTATCCTTAATATATATATACTTATGGTAAGTGCAAAAACGTGGTCGCATTGCTTTTATGAACAAAATATAAGAAAAGGAAAAAAAAAGTTAGCCGTGACAAAAGTATAGCACAAATTACAATCGTTCAGGAAACAAACGGTAGGATGGAATTTCATGTTCATCCATCACATTATTCCTTAGTATATATATATACTTAATAAGTGTAAAAACATTGTCGTTTCACTTTAATAAGTACAAAAGCGTGGTGGCTTCGCTTTTATGAACAAAATATAAGAAAAAAATTTAGCATAGCTGTGACAATTTAAGTTACAACCATGACAAAAGTATAACACAAATCGTAGCCGATCATGAAATTGACAATGAAATGAAATTTCGTATTCGTCTGTCTCATTCGTCCTTAGTATAAATATATACTTAATAAGTGAAGTCCAAAATAGTGATTACAGAAATAAAAATAAAAAGTGACGACTGTAGCTAATAAATCACTGAAGTGATGATAGTGAGATAGAAGCGGGAGTTGTTGAATCAAAGAAATGGTGGAATGGAAATGCGTGATCGTCATTGGTATTTATATACTTAACCAGTAAGTGAAATCTAAAATAGCGGTTACAGAAATAAAAATAAGAACTAAGAAGTCACAAGTTGTGACTAATAAGTCATATGTGTGACGATGAGATGAAAGCAGAAGCCGTTGGATTAAAGGGTCGGTGGGATGGCATCCCATTCATCCTTAGTATATATATACTAAAAGAAAACATGAATCTTAATAGGACATTAATTAAACACTGCAGCTGTAGAACGAAAACCTGCGACTTGAGCGTTCACAACGTCATCGTCATCTTCTGTACCCAGAGAAAGCGCATTGCTAATACTATCTAGTCTTTGAAAGCATCAAGTATGTAAATGACTGGCAAAAGAACATCATAGAGCAGTTGAACGAACGAAAAATGAAAAAAAAAAAAAGCATATTAATCAATCAATTTAATATTTGATTCTCCAGATCAAAGAAGAGTGTGACTTATCGACGGCATATTTTAATTGAGGTGACACTGTCGCACCTATTCTACGTGTTGACCACTTGGATTTCAACAAAGATAATAGCTCTCTGTGGCGTGATTGTTTTCTCCGTAACACATGGATATATGCATCCAATCCAAGCCATTCAACTTCTTCCTTTAACAATTCAAGGACTGGATGCAAACCGGAGCCAAGATACATAGCAGCATACATCCTTTTCTTTATAAGCGCATACATGTACCTGACATCAGTCAGCCACAAGACAACATATGTAGGATGAATATAATTAAACAACCAAAGGCTTTATATTTCAAAAGCACAACATGGAGCTCCTAGATTTAAATCTCTAAAGTTGGGTGACGGAGGGAAGCAATGCAATGGAGAGATTCTAGGTAAAGGCAAAAGCCCTCTCCCTTCCACTATAGCTTTATACTGGACATATTTTTAACACGAAAGGAGCAAGATTCAGATGAAAAATAAAACTATAAGTTAATATGATTCCAAGACTCATATTAAACTATAAGTTAGCAACAAAGAGCGATAGATATACCTAAAGGACTTCCGAATGATTCTCAAGAAACATCCTGGGCGTAGTTTGCAAATGTATGACATGTCAGATACATAACAGTGGAACTTCATTGCACAAACCAAAAACACCTGGTAGATATTTAATCTCACAACAGGTCCCGAATTGATATTTGAATCGAAGAATATAGGATGGCATTTGGGTCTCACAAAGTCGCATAACTTCATTTTAAGTTGATGAGCAGGTTTATCTTGCCAACACACGGTAAGAGCTGAACTCATGTGGTTATCCAGATACCTGAATGTAGAGTAAGCGAGTTATAACCTGAACAGATTAAACATATAGGTTCAATATACCAGCTTAAAGTGGAAAGAGTGATGACTACGTCACAAGTTCAACTAATCTCGTGCAAAGCATGCATCTAAATACATGATTTCTGAAAGGCCAACAAATATCGGCTACAGTAGGAAGATCACCAACACATGACTGATGAGTTAGACAAGCAATGCTAGAAACCGATCCAACATGAAGCACTGCATATGCATCTATCCATAACAGACAACGAAAACTGACCTTGTGTAGTCGGCCTGAACTTCCAGAGTGCAAGAGTTTAAAAACAAACCACTCCATCGAAGAAATGACACACCATCATCACCAACATAAATCCTGTTTGATGGAGGCTCTGGGCCATTTTCTATATCAAAATTTAGACAATATTTTCCCTCATTCATATGACAATTATATCCCTGAAATCCTCTTTGCAACATGAAGAAGAAGCTGGCTGCCTGCTTCTTTGAGGTTGATATGAATAGGAAGTCATCAATTAATCTAAGAAGTATGCTAGAGGGAGATGAGATAACTTTAGTCAAGTCACAAGTGAGAGGTCCAGCAGTTCCTTCAAGAAATGAGAAGATCACATTCCTTTCAAGGTGCCCATAATAAAATGAGCAAAGGAGAGAAGACAAAACACTTCCTTGAGGTATACCTAAATCTTGCAAATAAAACCCTTTATCCAGTTCTACTATATTTCGCTTCACATGCTCATTCAGAATGTATAACAGCTGCCTCCTTTTCAAATGCTTATCTTGTCCCTGCAAAGATGAGTAACTTGAAAATTAGTTGATAGCTGGCTTCTGAAAAATGCTCACTATCCTTTTGACTCCTCAAATCAATGGCTGGTTTCCAAAATATTAGGAGACATCAACAAGGCTCGATAAAAGGAGCTCAAATATCCTGGATGGATTATGGAGTGCTTAATTATTTGCCAGGAAAAAGAATGACATTTTCACGCATTTATCACAACCCAAATCTAAATTCAAGCAGTTAACATATTGGCAAACTAGCATAAAAGTTTTTTTCTGTTTTAATATTTTGTTCTGATAGAATGTTTTCTGCAATGTTCCATATGAGATCCTGAACTTGTAGTTTATGGTTGCCACAACGGCTTTTTTAATAACTGTAAAGTAACACTGAGATTTATACGAGTGTTTAGAGACACTGATGCTTATAATCACTGATCAATCTACAAGAACACCAAATATATATCACACGTACAACAGCCGCTACCAACATCAATTAAAATCATATAATCTGTAAGGAACACCCGAAAGCTAAACAAGACGAGGAAAGGCAAACATCTGACTGTAGGCAATATGTGCCAGCTAGAAAAGAAATTTAATACAACCACTATATAACGAGAGAAGTACCAAACATGAAAAAAGTTTCCAAGGTTTCGAACCCTTGCAGTCATCCATGAAAAGAATGATAACAGAGAATAAACAAACTAAAGCCTACTAAATAAAACCAAAGAAGATAGACCTGAAAAAGGAAGGAAAACCAGATAATACCTGATTAACAATTACAGCATGCAGTGGACTAGATAGTAGAGAACTGAATTTGGTAATGCCCTTGCCGATGCATGGGTCAGTTAACATGAGATTCTCATGGACCCACAATGATTTCTTGGTGCATACAACTTGATAATACTGTTTCAAATGATATTCATCCTCGTGTAAAACATCCTTCATTACATCAAGCAGCTTGTCTTGATCTATAGAATCAAAAGCTTTTGATACATCAGAAACAACAACAAATACATCAGGTATTGTGGTCGATCCATTCTTCAGAGAAGTTATAAACGGGCATAACTTTTTGTATATATCATTGTAGTCAAATACTGACGCCCCTAAGTTCTCTGGTTGCTTTAACTTTATGCCTTTTAGAACAGCATATGTATCACGAAGAACATAATTCACAGACTTGAAATTTTTAGATTTAACAGTGCCGAGATTACGTTGTGCTTTCTTCAGCATTCCAAGACTGCAAACTTTCGGGGAATCTTGAGCCGGAATCCAGGATGACGCTTTCAGATTTGCGAGCATCCTAACTCCATTTTCTTTTGGACGAAGTCTGAGCTTTGAGAAACCGAATGACCTTTTCCCCACAATAGTTTCAACATCAAGAATATCCAAAGGTCGATAATTGTGGCTTTTCATGTTAAAAATTGTTATATTATGCAACTTCTCCCATATTGATTTATGATAATAATACACATCATTTTTCCCATGCTCAATTTCCGTAGCATAGAAGTTGGCTTGTATCAATGGCACAACCAGAAATGTGAAAAACCAAAATATCCATCTCTTCAAAAGCACTTGTTTCAAATTAAATGCAGCACTGTTAACTTCAGAAAGTTCCTCCTTACCATTCTTATTGAGCTCAAAATGCCAGATCCACACACCCAAGTAGAAAGGCGAATGCTTGTCTGATAGAAATGGGAATCCTGAAGTTTTCAATTTATGCATACACTGCTTCAGAGAAAATTTCTCAAACCTTCTAAGTCGAATAAACTTGGAAATGTTTCTCCTTAAGATTCTGCAGCTAGACGGAGTTCCTAGCAAGTCTGGAGGAACTATGGATCTACAGGCAGCCCATACAAATGAAATCACCTGATTTTTTGAACAAAAAGCCTTAGTTTCCTCGACCTGCGAGTTATTGTTCACAAACATTCCTTTGCCATGTTCAATATCAATACAATGGAACACCCTTTTTGGTTCTCTCTCCAAATTGTTCCCCTGAAAAACAAGACTTCTTAACAAATACCAACTTTTCAAAAAGAAACAAAAGGAAACTGTACTGCAATTGCATGCTTCCAATGTCACAAGTCTCAAGGAAAATTAACCTCCAAAAGTGAGCTGCAACTTTTCAGGTTATTATCTTTCAAAGATGAAACACTGCAGTGCTTATCCAACAACCTCAAGTGCTTGCAGTGTTGAGCTCGGCGAATAATAATCTTAAACAGCTTAACAAATGAATGGTACCTGAAAAATTTTCAGAGAGATAACAAGAGAAATGATTAATGTGCCGTGTACTATGAACCTGTGGCTCCTTAAATTGTCTAGATTAATATATCCTAAAGCAAAGGATAGGTTTAGTTGTAACTGAATTACCTTCAACCACAATATTAAGCATATTTACCTAGTTCCTACAAATAATGAAAGATAAAAGTTGAAAAACAGAAGCAATAGAAACTTCATTGTGGGAAGTTTATACACTTCCACGACATTTACCTCTCCAGAATCTAGCTCTTTCAGGGAATTCAAAATTTTAAGTTTGGTCCAAGAGCAGGTGCAGAATAACTAAACCTACAATCTGGTCGTTCAGCAGGATTCTTACTGTGAAATGAAAAATAAGTCCCATTAAGAGCATTATCAGGACACTCTAAGCAAGGGCTCTAAGCGGTAAGTCATTAAACCAACCCCAGGATCATAAATTATTTGGTCATCAGTTAACAGAATCCCAAAAGGATGTATGTATAGGCTCTCAAACGCAATATTGCCAAGAAGAAACGCACAATAAGCACCATAAATAAATTAGGAGCACATTGAAAGTCTAAAGCAATATGCTAGAGGAATGACTTACAGGCATGTGGATCCAATGGGACAAAAGCTGGAGCTCATAGGGCATGACATTGGTGAGGCACTTACATTTGTTTCGGAGAAGTGAAAAATACTTTCAATAAGAGACTTTGAACCAGCAAAATTGGGCTTTGAGTAGTTTAGTTCATCTAATTACTGTTAAGTTAAAACAGCAGCTTTATACCAGGAAAGGAAGAAAAAGAAGCAATGATCCAGTGATCCACTGTTTGGATACATGCACCATAATGCGTGGGATTGAGGTTTGTGCAAGTTAGCCCTCTCTATTCCTGTCCCTTGCATCTAATTAAAGAACACTATAGCCACAATACAACATGGTTATATTGGACAAGAACTAGTGAATTATACTTGGATTTTTTGCATATGTCAAACTGCACAAAAAGAATAGCACAAAAACAAGTTTATCAGGGCACGCAATGGGAGAAGGATACGTTTCCTGGGAAGAACAGATGGAGAATGCTCCAAATTATAAAATATGGGTCGTCTATTAATCCAGATCCGTTTAGAGAGTGAATCAGGATCTTGGAACACATGAAAAGAAGAGCATTTCTGTAGTATTGGTAACAAAAATTAAATTAGCCCTAAGCAAAGGTTCAAATGAAACTTGGCTTGAGTAATTCATCGCCAATAAACAGAGAATATTTGGAGTATCTGACTTCAATTTGAACCCGAGTCACCAGATCACTGTCCTCGCTAGAAATTACCTTCTCATGACAATGATTTGGATTCTCTACAGAGTAATGTTGAAGGCTTCCAGCTGAGTTGCAATTCATCAGATAATAGGCTTCATCACTGGTTTCTTTAATATCCAAACACCTACGCTTCTTGATTCGCTGCCACTTAAACGGTCTTGAACGCTTTTTGGGCTTCACTGAAGTTTCACACAAGACTTCAAGTTCATCATTGACTTGATGATGCCCTTTCTTGACTCCAGTTCTAGTTTCTATTGCATCTTGCTTAAAATATTTTGTCTGATTTTTATTTAAAAACTGGCAGAAAGGCACCGCGCAATTTCTACTATTACTTCCAACACAAGAAACAGAAACATCAGCGCCAAAAGAACAACACCACTGTCTCTTGCACGCCGAGTTAGTATTCTCATGTATGATGCTCCCCTTCAAGGGTCCTGAAAATTAAAGTTGAACTGAATAATTCAATCTAGTGTCATACCAAATATTTAGGGAGCAATATACTCTCAATGCCTTGATCTCAATATGTATAAAACTGCATACCATTTCTGCAATCAAAACCCCATTTGACTTCAAGACAAGTAACAATAAATTAAAAGTTGCATGAAAAAGTTCGAGCAAAACAGAGAGTTCAAATATATTATCTATGCCAAGCAGTGTAGAACTAATCCCTGACTGCAGATAAACAATAGATGCAAAATGTTGGGCTGCAGAAGTTGCACTCAAAACCCAAGAGTTTAAATCTTAATCACAATACAATTTCCAATAAGCATCTGCTGCATTGGGAATTTTTTCCCTTCGTGTCTCTGTATCTAAACAAGTTGCAAGCTTCAAAATCAATAGAAGTGAATTAATGTGATCATACAAGGGGTACATTCCAAGAAAGCAAGTTATTTTGGCATTAGGTACCAGATTGGGCCAGTGAAGGAGGCTTGTGTTCTGATTCCGCTGTATGTTTTGATGATTTAAGTACCAAATTACAGATTGGAGGACCTGCCACCTGATGATATTTTTTACGTGGAAGTGGCAAAATAATTGTTGTATGTTTTAGAAGATAAATCATGATAGCATCCCCAACCTGAAAATATCAATTTGCACCAAACTTATTCAGCAAGTGACTATTACATCAAAAATTCCACAATGCAATATATCCGAACCCATACTATATACCCTGCTTAGCAATAGACTCCATGCAGAAGAGGTTAAGAGCTCTACAATAGGACTGGAATGAGTACACTGCCAAAAATGATTAAAGAAAGAAAAAGGAAACCGATTAATTACATTCCAAAAGATAAGCCATTCAGCTACAAAAGAAAATCAAATCCTTTCCTCATAATGAATGAAAAAGTAAATTGAATATGATTTAGTACACAAAATCTCACTACAGTAATAAACGGAACCAAACAAACACATAATGCGTGTCAAACCTTATCAAAATCACTGCATATAACATTAGAAGAAGCCAGTTTGTCCCTCATTATCATTTCCATTGTCCTTTCCACAATCTGAGAAATGTCATGAAAACAAAGAAAAATAAGCAAAAGCTAACCGATTAATCATGGTGCATCAGAAGAAAATGTCAACATGTACCTGCTTTTGAGGCCATCTATTGGCGGGATCGTGGCGGCCAATGGGAGGGGCGTCGATGTTGATAACGACGAAGGAGTGGTTGAGGAGCGTTCGGTAGTCAGCGGGATCGTCCGGTCGGAGCAGATAGGACATGACATCTTGGCCGCCGCTGCACTGAGAAATTAGACATACGACGCCGTTGGCAAGGGTCACTGCTCGGTTCCTGAACAGTCTCCATAGGACCTCAGGGACTCTTCGCTTTTTCGGCATCGTTCTTTTTTAGGAGGGAGAGTGAAGCATTTCGCCGTGGAACATTTTTAAATGAACAATTTCAAAGTTAAAGATCCAAGACAAAATAGCCAATGCAATTACAAAGTTGGTTAGAATTTCAACGCATGATCCTATTTCAATATGATTAGAATTGGAACTAGTAAGTGGTCATTCAAATCGAAGGCATAAAAAGTTAAAAGTGTTTAAAATGTTCAATTAATATTATTCAATAAAATTATAAAATTTAAAATATAATTAAAAAAGATTGATGTATGAATAAAAATTAATTTATTTATCTTAGTTTATAAGAAATTATTAATTTATAAAAAATAACTAATTAATTAATAAATTGATTAATTTTTAACAACATAAATTATTAAAATATATCGAATTAAAAAGTTAAAAACTAAACTAATAATTGAAGAATTAAAAATTTTAGAATTGATTGACCTAACCGGTTAATTAATTCTAAATCTATCAAATATCAACTGACTTCTAATAAGCGGAGAAATTGATACTAATTATAATTATGAGGAACCTTTTATAATTTCTCAATATATAAAGTTTTTTAAAATGAAGTGAATTATTCTTTTACAATAAAGAAAAGATTAGTTAAATATTTGGTTGATATTTTAATAGACAAAAATTATCTTTAAATTAAGGAATTGATATAAATACATGCATTGGGTTTGCATTATATAACATGTTATGTCAAAATTAAAATAGTATTTTATAAGTTTCTTGATTGATATATACAAATGAATTCCATATTCCTATAGTCCAGATGCCATGCTGGATCGGCCATATTGGTATAGTGGGCCTTACAAAATAATTACAGCCTAATCTTTAAGACATTAGGATCCGTTATAATTTATGATTTTATAGTTTAATATTTTAAAAAAGTCGTTACATTTTATCAAATGGATATTTAGTATGTACACCATTTTTGTTATTTTCTTATTTCAAAATTTAACGAAGCGGACGTATAATATATATTAAAATATATCATACATCAACTTTATATAAAATTGTTAAATTTTAATTAAAAATGTTGTTCACTTAATAAAATATAATATTTTTAAATTATATTTTAAAAATATATCAAATCATGCTTATTAATTTTTATTAGATATTTATAATAAAATTTAAATTGTATATACAATTTCTTCATCATTTCTTAATAAAATACAATTTCTTGATCACTTCTTAATAAAACTCTCCTTTTCTAAAGATCACGTTAAAACAAATTTCTTTATCATGCTCCATATGCATTTAATTATATATTGCATTTCATTTTTTAAAAATTTGTAGTATTATTATTTTTACTGCATGTGAGTCTGTCAGAGATATATTATTTATCAGGTAGAGATAAAGTTATGTACTACTAAACTTCTTTAAATGTCCCATTTTAGCAGAATTTTTTTAAATATTGTTGTCGTTATATATGTTAAAAAAGATTTTCACTTTATTAAGGAATAGAGATTATAGACGGATAAGTAAAATCATACTCCTTATAATACATGCCTATAATCATAGTTCTTATGTTAGTCTATGCATTAGTATGAAAGTAGTTGAATGGCTGAAGAATTGTATTGATCAATTTGTAAAATACAAGAGTTAATATACAATTGTACACGAAATCTAACTCTATCTTACAGCTAAGGATATTAAATTTAAACTTCCTATTTCGTAGATAATAAATGCCAAGAATCAATCCTTAATCAGAGCAACCATATTGACAAGGTCAATATGGTTGAGCAACACATATGCATGTGTATCACCTACATGCCCCCCTCAAGCTTAGTAGTTGAAACAACACCAAGCTTGGATAGATTATGAATGAACAATGATTTTGGGAGCCGTTTGGTGAGCGTATCAGCGAGCTGGTCACGAGCAATAACATGAACCACACTAAGTTGTTTTTGCAAGACCTTGTTACAAACGTAGTGAAAGTCGACAGCAGCATGCTTCATTCGAGTGTGAATTGCTGGATTGTGACTCAAGTATAACACACCAACATTATCACTGAGGACTGTAGGAGGTCGAGGAAGAGTTATACGCAGCTCATGAAGTAGGTTTTGTACCCAGACTACCTCAGAGACAGCATTTGCAATAGCTTTAAACTCAGCTTCAGTCGAAGAGCGCGCTACCGTTTGCTGTTTTTTGGACGTCCAACCTATCGGATTGTTGCCAAAGAAGAGAATATGTCCAGAGGTAGAGTGTCTGTCATCTACGTCTCCGGCCCAATCAGCATCAGAATACATGGACAAGGTGCGATTACAGTCCTTTTGCAGATGCAAGTCGTAGTGATAGGTACCGCGAAGATATCGTAGCACTCGTTTAAGTGCTTTCCAATGCAACTCAGTCGGCGAATGCATGAACTGTGACAGCTTATTAACAGAGTAACTAATGTTCGGCCGTGTGAGTGAGAGGTATTGCAATTTGTCGAGCACCTTGTGGAACCGTGTAGCATCACAAGCGACTGAACCATCAACCAATTTCAGGGAAGAGGAGCTGCTCATGGGTGTGGCAGCAGCGTTGCACTCATGCATATTCTCTGCT
>JANZLF010000002.1:9311118-9328474 GCA_026546835.1 Erythroxylum foetidum
TCTGATCTGATCAGCCTCACCTTCACCAAAAGACTTACTTGATCGTCGGAGTGGCTAATCGGGACACAACCCCCGACCATCCTTCCTTGTTTTGCAGGTATATTCACGTCGAAGAACATCGCAGAAGGTTGCCAACTCATGGATCCAAACGACAACGCACCGTTCGGCCAGAATTCGGCTGAACTAAATATCATCTCATTTTCTCCGTCCGTCTGTTTGTCCCTTTATTTAATCATTGATTGAACACAACAGTACAACAGGATTTGAGGAATAGATCAAACTGTGGCGAGGATGATATGACAAGGTATCAGGGCGACAATCTTCAATGATAATGGTACTTTATTTTCTGTCATTGTCGTATTTACTTTTGTTTGTTAATATTAATCCTTTTAGAATTTATTTTGATCAATAAAGATGATTGTCTTCATAAAATTACTGTTAAATTTCTGCTAAAATAAAGATATTTTCTCAAAATATTGCAAAAATTAGGAAGACATAAAATGATCCAAATTATTTGATTTTATCAATAAAAAATTATAACTTATAGCAAGAGATATAATTCGAACATGGATCTAGTCATTATCAATAATTAAGGAGCTTGAACCAAAATCAAACGAACGTGCTGCATGTCACGTACTTCTTTCACTCAGGTCTCATCGGATGAAGTTTTTATGGTTAAAGAACGTAGAGGCATTGAAGCACAAAGGAAGGCTACTTTGAAAAGTTAGATGACGTAGGAAGTGTCCAGCGTGATGATTGCACTTTCTCCTTACTTTTTTTTATGCCGATAATTGCATGATGATAGCTGCTGTTGAACAAGAGAACTCGGAGACGCTATTGTTATATATATTTTTGGTACTAAAATGTCAAGAAATTGCCAGAAAAGAAGATGATATAAAGCTTACATTCCAATTTGTTCCCTTCATTTCTGAACTTGGGCCACTTGACTTCCATTTTTTGGGTGTTGTCCACTTCCATTCCAACCAAGCAGACAAGATATAAATCCAGGTCAATCCATTATACACACACTCACTCAGTCACTTGACAGACTTTTAATTGCACACCGAGCTTTGTATCAATCTTTATGGAAGACAAGAGAATACTTGCTGAAATGTTTGATTCTATCCAAAATCCTTGTAATCATCCACATAATTCTTCCCAACATAATCTATAGCCTGTTCTATCACATGTAGATGCAGTAGGAGCCTTCACCTCCACTTTCATATTCCACTCCCATATCATCGACCCCACCATTTAGCCATAATTGGAGCGCGAAAAGATAAAAGTAGTTTTGATGTTTTAAATGTTTCAGAAAGTAATCTAATCCATTATGCGGTTGTTTAGTATATGCTGCTGGTCTGGTAGAATGCCTGTTTAAATGTTTGGTGCAGAGAATATACGTATTCTCTATTCGTTAAAACCATTCAATTTGAACGTTAATAAGGAAAAAAGGCTTTTAGTTAAGGATTACGAACTCACTATATTCACTGCCTAATTAATCCCTTTTTTTGGACGAATGTGATAATGCAATTCATATATTACTCTGAAATTGCCTTCCCGTATATGTACAGCGTATATTCGCAGGTAAGAAGATATATATAGGTTGTTGTTGCTAATGAGTTACATAATATTTATTGATAAATGTTGATAACAAATTCATTATATTTTATTAAAAATAAATAACTCAAAGAAGTTTAGATTTTGTAAAAGTTTATTTTAAACTAATATTTATTTTCTAATATGTATTCTAATTGCTAAAATCAATATTATTTAGGATTAAATAATATGAAAAAGGCTAAAATGTCCATTTAGCCTTTTTCATAAATGAACATTTCAAAATTTAAGTATTTTAAATTTATATTGTGAATATCAAATTTTAAAATATTTCACTTTAAATAATCAAATAAATATTTAAATAATTCTCGTGTTCATATTTCGAAAATATGATAGGAAATTGATTCAATCCTAATTCAATTCTTACTAAATTTTCTGTTTTGAAGAAATTAATTTTATTTTTAATTTAATTAAAAATAAATAATTAAATTGAGTACCTAAATTATATTGCTCATAATTTTTATTAATATTAAACAATTAAACAGTATATATTTACTCAATAATAAAATAAGATTACAGCTAGAAAAGAACAAATTAAAATCAGTTTTTATGACTTTCATAAATATTGTAAGTCTTTTTTTTATTTAATAAAGAATGACATATATTATGTATAATTGTAATTGGATTTTCTCCAAAGTCAAGATATTTGACACAAGAATCCTAAGAACTTTTCTTTTTATTTAACTTAATTGATTTATTAGCCATTTCTTAGAAGAAGATTACTAATTGGATCTTCTAATATTTTACTAGCTAGCTTACCCATCTTTAACTGATCATAATTAATAAAATGAATGCATATATGCATAATTTAATATTTTTCTTTTATTTTAAGTATAAAGTTATAATTAATTTACCATAATTTAGTAACAACAAAAGTGAACAAAATTGAACTTTTTTGTTGTCTTTGGCTTTGAGAATTAAAATTGTGTGAAAATAATTATAATTATGTGATACAAATTTAAAATTCAGTTATGTTTAATACATATAAATTTGATTGAATTTAAATTTAAATTATAATCTCAAAGCACATTGAAGTACACTATATTTATAGTACTTTACAAAAATTGAGATACTTAAATCTTGAATTCCTTATTCTTACTTTAGGAATTGAAGTTTTTAAAATATAAATGTATAAATTTCGCGAAATAAGTTGAGAAAGTTTATATTATAATTCTATTTTATATTAGATAAAAGTGAAATTAACAGTTTCAAATACAATTCTATATTAAACTTGAAAGTTCAAACACAATTTTATATTTTTAATTAATTTAAAAATTATTAATTAAAATTGCAACTATTCTTATTTCAAACTCTTTAAGTCTTTGAAATAATTTTTAAGATCCTTTAAAAATTTTCAACAAATAAGAAAAATAATAGCTTGGAAACGTTAAATATTTTCGTAAAAAAATGTTGGAGATACTGTGAAAATTAAAGATAAATGTGAAATTTTATGTCGACAGAAAAGGAAGATGATAATCCTATGAAGAGAGAAACAACTCTATTTTGGATTGAGAAATATCTTTGCATATTATCACTGGTATAACTTGAGTTCGAGCTTGAGGGCAAACTCGATGTTGAAGAGGAGAGTGAACATATGGACGCAGTGTGGGAAGAACCTATTACTTGAAAGAGGAGTATTTTATTAGGAATCTATTAAATAAGTGTTTTATTAGGATTTGGAGTCTATTATTTCTGCAATAGTTTTATTAATGTTATAATTATATTAATAATAATAACTTAAATAGGAGTCTTTCTAAGAGTATTAAAATAATTTGAACATGAATCTTTCTAGGAGTCTTAATTTGGGTGAAACTTTTATATTTTTTTAAGTTTATAATTGAAGGAAAGATTGATTGGAAGTCAAGTAAAAGTAAGAATCTAACGTCGAAAAGAGATGAAATTAGTAAAGAATGTATAAATAAAAAGGACCTATAAATTTAATAACTTAAGTTTTTGGATTACATTGTAGTGTCAAATCTCACGAGTATATTCATTTGTAACGAAAATCTTTCGTATAAGTGGACTCTCAAGGTGTTCCACTCTCAACAATTGTTTAATTATCTATCGCATCGCGACAAAGAGAGTCATTCAAATAAAGCAGCCCCGTCAAATTTGCATATAAACATCCAATATACAGCTTAAATCTTTAAATTTCGAAGAGTTCAACTTGTTCCGATAATAAGAGTAGCGTTTTTATATTCAATAGAATGGGGTTCTTGAAAGTTGAAATTAGAAGATAGAAAGGAAAATATAAACTCGTGTTCACGAGGGATGAGCTAAGTCATTCATCACGCTCTCGTCGTTAAATGGGAAAACAAAATAGATAAGTACTCATTATCACATATATATGTTATATATATCACTGCATGGTTTCTTCGAACTCTCCGTCAATGAATGGTGCTAATGAACTACCTTACAATAAACGCTCTAATTTGGGAACATAAAAAATTTGGGAGTGAGGAGAAGCAAGGTAAAGAAAAGGGATAGAGAGGAGAAATAATATAACAAAAAGAAAGAGACACGAAAGACAAATTAAGTATACTGAAACAGTCTTCTAACGCTATCTAATGAAAATTAATAATAATTTGTTAAATAATATTATAAATAGACATATATGACAAGACAGGGACAAAAAAGAAAGCAAAAGTAACAGACGTAACTAGAAAAGACAACTTCCATAAGTAGAAGTAAGAAAAGGTCGATGTTGCCCGCACGGATAGCTCGGTTGGCAATTTAGTAAGGTAACTTAGGACAAAGATTAAGGTTCGATTTCTGATAATAAGAACGCATGGGTCGCTCTGCTAGGTAGTCGACCGAGATAAAACTGTAGTTTAACCTCTCACAATCTGGTCAGACTTGAGTGTGGGGACAACTGGGATGACTGATTCTACCTTTTGAGATAAGAAAATGATCAATGTTGGTGTAAATTGTAAGATAACATAATGATAAGATGGAATAATAATATTATGATATTTATCAATAATTATTTACAAATTAATTGTTGTTTTTCGCAAGTTAAAGGATGGACCTTCTTTAGTATCCTCCTCTTGAAATCTACCATTTTATTATTCTTGTATATATTTATAAAACTGTTACAAATTTGTTTTCTTTAAGAAATAAATTTTAAAAATATTTTGGCAGTTGAAACAATTACTAACATTTAGATGGATGCAAATCCTATTATATTTATCAATCTTCTCTTATTTATATATGATGAGATTAATTGATCAAAATTCTATAACTCTCATATTTATCCAATAACACATAAGATTAATATATGACAAAAACATATGTTAAAAATATATGATATTCAAATTAATTATCGAGTAGATTTATAATTATCCCATAAAATTGCATCATACATAATACTTTAGTAATACTCTAAAATAGCAAAGCTTAAATTTAATTGTTAAGAATTAGACAAGTGTTATAAAGATATATTATGAGGCCCATTCAACCTTTAAGATTTCACACAATACAATTTGAGATCTTATGGTTTAATATGTTTTTATGGTTTGTTATACACATATAATAGGAGTCATAAGCTATGGTATAATTCTTTTTCATTTAAAGTGGATTTGTTTTATTTATAAAATATCATACATAAGTTAGTTCAAACATACTTACTTTTTAACTTGAGTTTACTAATCTACTCTTAAAAACTCATCTTCTCATAACTTATATATAGTAACTTAAGACAAATATAATGACCATCTAATCACTTCAAACCAATTTCCTTTTGTTTTGATAATCTTTGCTTGCATTTATGGCTTAAGTATATTGCTCTCGGCGTTTATGGCTTAAGTATATTGCTCTCGATTGTCACCTAAATAACAAACTTTAAACCTACTTTTTCTCTATTTATCACAAAACTATAGGTTATTGCTCGTGTGACGGGTTCAATCTCTTATATGTCTAATATATTATTTGATTCACATTTGAAATATTTCACACAGAAAAACTTACCTTATAATTAAGCATTACATAATGCTTATCACATAACAAATAATGTCAACATATGTTTTACATCCGTACTTGACAATATAATGAATGAACATATATCTAGAAATGTTGATCAATAATATATCATTGACAACATAATTATAGTGACTTCATATGCCCAACAAAATTAAGTTTGTTATTAGATTTAACAATGTATTCCATATAGATATATAATTCTTGTTCACTTCACCTTGTGTAACTATCTCTTTCACATTATTATACTTTGTATATATATGCCTAGTTTTACAATGAATTTGAATTCTTTTATATAAGTGAGCATTGTTTGACTATTATAGTAGATTACCATTGGATTAGATTTACGTTTTTTGATTCCCAGTTGAATCAAGAATATTGCATCAAAAAATGTTATAAATTTAACTTCCGTTATAAATAAAGCAACACATAATTTTTCTTTCTTTTTTCATGATATTGTATCATTCTTAAGTAAGAAAATTAAACTCAAATGTAGATTCTCTATAATATAAATCTCCTCCCTAAATTGCATTTGTATAATATTGTATATATAAGTCAATACCTCGATAATACAATGTTTAATCTATAACGCTTTTCAAGTACTTCAGTATTCTCTTTACTAATTTTTAATACGTTTGTCTTGAATTTGAATGATATCTACTCATCATTCTACCAGTGTAATAGATATTTGGTATTGTACATATTATTACACACATGAAACTTTCAAGTACATTGAAATATGAAACTTTCTTTATTTGTTCTATTTCTTGTGGTATTATTAGATAAGACTTTTGACTAAGACCTTCACCTTTCATAATAGGATTATCAATTAGTTTTCAATTTATCATACTAAATCATTTGAGATTTTTATAAATATATCTCACTTGTGAAAAAGACAACACTTCCTTAAATTCTTTGCCCTGTAAATGTATACAGCTTCACCTATTCCATTTATTTCAAATTCATATAATAACAAATCTTTGGTTTCCTTAACATACTCACATTCAATACATGCAATCAAACACTATAAGAAAATTGCAATTATCGACGAAAAATTACAGATGGAAAACATATTGTAGTAAATTAGCGATGAAAATTTAATTTCATCAGTAAACTTGTTGAAAAAAATAGTATTTTATGATGGAAAAAAATCCATTGATAAAGGTGAAGGATTTTATCCACAAAACTTTGTCGATGGAATTCAGTGACCAGAATAGTAAAAGTCGTCGTAAAAATAAGCGGTAATGGTTGGCAATAAAAATAAGCAGCAATAGTTGGTGGTAAAAATAAGTGATGGATTACTAACGAAATGGACGTTGGTATTGTTGTTTAAATTTAAAGTGAAACAATGTCATTTTATTCTTAATAAAATTAAAAACCTGAAGCCCCTCCCCGTTGTCTTTCTTCTTCAATTTTGTCATCTTCTTCGTAGCTCCTCTATGCATTCTATTCTTCCATCTGCTCATCTTGTGTCCTTTTTCCACTAAGTGCTTCCATTGTGTTAGGTTTTTCATCTTGAGGTTGGTTGTCCACTTATTGCTTTTGGGTTAATTTTTTTGTCTTGAATTTTTATATGTGAACTGTTGTATGTTGGGTTTGTTGGTGTTACTGTGGATTGAGTTATGAGGGTTTATTTGGGTTGTTAATAGGTCATTGTTTGTTGTTGTGTGGTTATGCTGGTGAAAAATGGAAGAAGACAGTAGTTTTGAAATAAAGTAGGGATGAATTTCGATAGCGTACTAAGTGCTCGATGATAGTCCTGTAAGAGGTCTCTAACATCATTTATAATCTGGAATGTTTCTTTTAATAGTTCATTAGTTTATAGAAAGGTTGTTTTATTAGTTGAATTATGTAAAGATATGTATCTTGATTGAACTAGATGTATAATTGCCAATTAAAGATTATTTTAAAAGTATTATAAGTTGAATTAAGGGCTATTGAAGTTTATAAAGAATTGTTCATATTTTGTCCTTGAAAAGAAGTGTTATATACTTTACTCTTAGCTTTGAAATGTTAGTCAAGTTGGTTTGAGTTTAGAAAGCAAGTTAGGTCCTGAAATATGTCCCTTTAAATTGATTTTATAGTTATCATAAATTTAGGTTGAACATGAAAAATTGTTGAGCTTATATATGTCTATTTTAGAGTGAGTTTCAGTTACTCCATTTAATGGTGATACTTTAAAATCCATGAGTATTGATTGACGAAATGATAATTCAAAATGTAGTTACAGCATTTTAATTTTATTATTATTTCATGTTTACATGAATTATAGAAATAGTTAGTGAGAAAATTGAGATGAAATATTTATACCTTGTCATTAACTTTGTGACTCTTAACTTTTTATCTTCTTGAAATCAAAGCTATTCTAAATTTGTATTTACTTTAATTTATGTTTGAGAGACCATTTAGATATTAGTTTGATAGCAAATAAAATCTATACTCACTTTAAATTTTGATTGAGAATAGCTTAAAATTGTTTTATTTTACAAAATTTAGATTTGTGAAAGTAATGTATTTTGTTTTTATTGGATAGTTTATAGTTATAAAACCACTTGAAACATGCTTGCATGGAAGATAGGTGATACTAGAAAGAAATTGAGTCATTAATGAAATATGAGGATAAGTTTTCTACGCTAAGAATTTTAGATTTGTATAATTTGTTTTCACCATTAAAAATTCCAGCATTATATATTTTGGATGATTACTACTTATTATCAAAGAAAATATTTTTCCAACTTTTGATTATTGATTGTGTGGTTCTAAGAATGTATTTTAAGGTTTGTTGTAGCATACTCATGTAGGTTGAAAAGGACATTATATGTTAATGCATTGACCATATTTCTGCTTTAGGATATAATTTGTTCCACATAAGCAAAATTGTTAGGATATTTGCTTTTTAAGTTCAATTTTTATTTATAAATATGGATTTGAAATTAAATAGATCATTTATAAGATTCTCTTTTATTTAAAATTATTTTTTCCTAACTAAAAGTTGATATTGATTTATTGGAATCTTTTGAGAATATTATAATGAACTTACTGACAAATAAACTTAAATCAAAATCTTATCGTGGGATCAACTCTTATTTGCTCTATACTAATTTGATTAATAGATTGAAATTTAAAATAAGGAGTTCGATTTGTTATTATAGATATAAGAATGTAAATTTTGTCAAGTTTAGCTATAATATTCTCTTGAAAATCCACCCCATAACTTTTTGTATACCCCTTTGTAACTAACATTGCTTTATGTCTTTCAATGTTTCCATCTAATTTAAAGTTTAGAGGTGAGCACCTAATCACATTTAATTATTGTAATAATAAATGCATATGATTTAGATAATCGATAAATAGAGTTAGAATTATTGATTAGATATTTGAAATTGACCTTAAAATTAGGGTTGGATATATTTAAGTTGAATTTTCATAAAGAATAGAAGAATTATTGCATATATTAAATTTTCATAAAGAATAGAAGAATTATTGCATATAGTATTTGTCTTACGAGAATCATCATATATGAGTTTTGAGAGTACCAAAGGATCAAAATTCATATATGAATTCATATACGATTACTTCATTTAATGGTATTAACATAGGCAAGCATATAGTTAATAATGATTTTGACTCATTTTTTAGATGAATAAAGATTCTATGGATGTTATCAAAAAGTTTTTTGTCTACTCTAAATTAACTTTTCAATTACTTTTAGTTTTAAAAGCTTATTACATCTTCCAATATATTCATATAACTAGATTTCTCCCTTGGGAAGGTATTTAAAAATCTCTTTAAATAATGTAGCTCATATTCATTAAAAAAAAAGGCATTGAAAGTTATATATAGTTTTAAAGTTAGAGGATCATAACACCTACACTATTTTTGAAAATTTGAATAGCCAACAAAGATATTGTTTTATACATAGATCAATTTTAGTTTGAATATCTTAATGTTTTATACAAAGATATTGTTTTATAATACTGAATTTGTTAAGTAAATGACATTAGTGATCCTATAAGGATTTAAGCATTCATGAAAATTTTATTTTGTTATATGGATGCGTTTTTTGATTATGAATTTCTAGAACTTGAATTTCATCTTTTTGAGATTACATATAAGATGCATACAAACATTAAAAATAACAAAGTCACCTAGGATTTGAATTTAAGCCAAATTGTAGCCCTTTTATACATTAATATATTATTGCACCCTTTTTAGCTTAATTTAAAATTCAAGCTCTTTCTGTGTAATCTTTCCTAAATAACCTTAAGCCTAAAAAGAAAATTAACTTAATTCATTGAACTAGCTAATTTTTTATCGTCTTTCTTGCAGGCTATGTTCTGTGTTGAAGAGTGTCAATAATTGTTCCTACTAGATTAAAAAAAATCAATTCTAGGTACGCACACAAACTTGGTCCTTGGAGATTAGTTCTTAATTTTTCTTTCAGTCCATATCTTTTTTGGTTTACTTCATAAGCATTATTTCAAAGAGAAACTTCTATAGATATGTCTATAATCACCATAAAATAGCATTCACATTATGAGAATTAAAAGTGCTACAACCAAATGAGAAAGACCTTTAAGAGTATAACTTATATGCATTTTTAGGTTTAGTTAGATAATGTGGGTTATATAATGCTTTCTTTTCGACATGTAAGGGATTAGGAGTTCTCTTTATGTGATAATGGAGCCTAACCTATGGTGATTTAGAGAAAAAGTCATGCTTTTTTGTTTCAAATGATGATTGATATAAAATGGGAGCAAGTTTCATGTTGTTATGCTTATAAAGATACCGTTAATGATTGTGAGCTTGTCTCATACCATTTTAATGATAAAGAGGCATATATGAATGAGAAGGAGGTTGTAAGTTCTTTTGAGATGACCTTGTATAAAAATTATGCCTATTTTCGACCCAAGTATTATGCCCTCTATGTTTAGAATGTGATCCATACATGAATTTCCTTTTTCTTAGGACTTAGAAGATGATAGATGCGCATGTATGCTATGTTGTCTACATTTAAAAAATGCAATATGATCAAGTAAAGATTCAGACATAGTCTCAACAATAAAGTTAATTGTTTTCATTGTCCGTAATGATAGTTTTGCATAATAATGGTTATGATCTTGAGAAAAATTTATACGTTGTCTTTGTTCGTATGTGATATTAAGAAAAATGGTTATAAGTTGTAGGATATGAAAACATTAATAAAAGAAAAACAAAATATACAATACACAATTTAAAACTCACACATATCTATATTTATGCTCAATTCAAAACTTATCAAAAACTAGATAATTGTTTATTATCTTTCTTACAAGCCATATTTTACATTAAATAGCGTTGACAATTGTCCAACATCATCTGTCTTCTTTGTAGTTTGCAATTGTTCGTCTATCAAGGTAAGTCGTTCAACGAAGTAATGTCTATAATATGATCAATTTTGTGTTGTTCTTTGCAATTTTACTTATATAATGATTGATGATTTTTTAGGCTGGGGTTTAATAATCAAAGTATTTATATTAGGTATTGTTTAAACTGAAACATAAAAACTTGAACTTCAATCTGATTAATTCAAACTTAGTATTAATATAAGAAATTTACATATTTGATATGACAATTCTTTGCATAGTAAACCCCTAGGATGTTATATAGGCTGGAAACCCGTGATGCAACTCTTATGAGGCTTATCAGTGAAAAATTCCATAAGCCTAGGAGTCATAGCTGGAACTTGCTTTATCGATTCATCTAGTCTAACAATGCCACGTACTATAGTATTTAATTAAATTCGTTGAGTGTAATTAATTCAAACTTAGTATTAACATAAGAAATTCACGTAATTAACATGACAATTCTTTTCATAATAAGTCCCTAGGATGGTATATAGGATGGAAACTCGCGATGCAACTCTCATAAGGCTTATCGATGAAAAATTTCATGAGCCTAGGAGTCACAGTGAGAACTTACTTTCTCGATTCATCTAGTCTAACAATGCCATCTACCATAATGTTTGTTTAAATTCAAACTTTGGAAATGAAGTTCATTCTAATTAATTCAAACTTAGTACTAACATAATAAATTCTTGTAATTGACATGACAATTCTTTGCATAATGAACCCTTAGGATGATATATAGGCTGAAAAACCATGATACAACTCTTATAAGGCTTATTAATGAAAAATTTCACATGCCTAGGAGTCATAGAGATAACTTGCTTTCTCGATTCATCTAGTCTAGCAATGTCATGTACCATAGTGTTTGGTTACATTCAAACTTTGGATATGAACTTGTAGGTCATTAATTCAAATATAAACACTTGAAATTCAATGTGATTGCTTGATTTAGTGTTCGAATTAATATATATAAGCAAAAATGTGTTTTTGATCTTTTTGAGAAAATTGATTTTATTTATTGTAAACTAATTTCCACATTTTTTATTTTAATATAAAGTTAGAAAAAAATATGTAGGTGTTTTTTTGTTACTTCTTAATGTCACTTTTTACAGGATATTGGTTGGAAATTTGCTTTATTTGATTGATATTCACATATGTTGTCCATCAATTAAACCAAGTACTGTTCATTTGTAGGTTGTTTATACGGTATTAAGATATATTCAAGATAATAAAGATCAAAGCCTTATCTTTCCTAAAAAATTCTTCTATGAAGTTGTAAGGTTCTCATAACTTAGAATGTGGTGATTGTCCAATCACTAAGGTGAAATTGTTTGTGATTGAGTTATCTAATTATAAAATCATATGGTAGGGTAGGTTGGATTCAATTTTAAGGAGAAATGGTCAAAGACCTGTAAAAACTTAGGGTAAATGAAGGATCTAATGACGTGTAAAGTAAATATTAAATATTTTGTAAGATTAATATGGATACTACCGTAATGATTATTACATCTTACTACAGTCACTTTTTTAAATAACAATGCTGCAGAAATGAATAATGTTGATATATCTTAAATTTATAGACAATTAACATTTGATGGTTTCATTAATCCTGGGTTTGTTGGGGGAGTTAAAGCTTCTATTCACTATGCACGTTCTCATTCTACATATATGGATAGTCCAAAAATTAGATATCCATGTAAAAGTGCAAACATATTCGTTTTCTTCCTATTGATGAAGTGAATCTCCATTTGTTAAGAAAAGGGTTTGTTCCAAATTATTTTGAGTGGACACGACATAGGGAGCCATTAATTTGTAGCACCTCAAGGGGTAATGAAGTAAACCCGTCAATAAATATGGATGAGTTTAAAAGGAGCAATGGGTTTATAACAAATAATATGGGTACAACTGAAAATCCTTACACCCAAATGGTTTATGATGCAACCGCTTATACCTTTCAGGCAAATATAAAAAATGTTGAAGAAGAACCAAACCCACAAGCAAAAAAGTTTTTTGACTTACTAAAATCACCTTACTAAGAATTATAGCCAAATTACGAGGCCATGACTTAACAATCTTCAATTGCTCAAATATTGAACATAAAGTCTGAAGGGCATATTTTTGATCGAAGTTTGGCTAAAATTCTTGCTTGATATAATGAATCATTGGCTCCTGATCATACAATGGTTAATAATTTCTACAATATGAAGAAACTTATTAGGGGTCTTGGTTTGCCAATTGAAAAATTGATTGTTGCAATTTGTGATGTATGTTGTTTTGGGGAGATGATGTGGAATTACAAGAGTACAAATTTTGTGGTCAATCTTGGTTCAAACCTAGAAAACGTTATGTGAAATAGAAATTAGTACCTTAGAAGTGGATGTATTTTTTCCCACTAACTCTGAGACTTTAAAGACTATGTGTCTTTGATGTTATTGCTTCTCACATAAGATGACATAATGAAAACAAATAGGAAGATCAAATAATGAGTCATCCATCGGTTGCACTCGTATAGAAACATTTCAATAACACCCACTTTGAGTTTATAGCTAAAAGTCAAAATGCTAAGTTGGGATTGTCGACAGATAGATTCCAACCTTTTGATGAATCCGATCAATAATATTTATCATGGCCAATCATAATTACTCCTTATAATTTGCTTCCATGGATGATATAAATGAGACATATATGTTCCTAACAGTGATTGTGCTAGGGCCTATGAATCCAAAGCATAAAATTGATGTATTCTTACAACCATTGGTATCTGAATTGCATCGTCTTTAGGAATTTGGTGTAGAGACATATGGTGTGTCTCTTAAACAAAGTTTTTTGTTGAGAGCAGCTTTGATATGTACTGTTTGTGATTTTCCTATGTATGATATATTGTTTGGATGAAGTACAGTAGGAAAATTAGTTTGTCTTTATCATGAAAATAATTCTAATGCATTTTATCTTCCTAATAAGGCCAAAACATCTTATTTTGACAACTATAGAAAGTTTCTTCCTCTAGATCATCTATTTATATGCGATAAACAAAAGTTCATTAAGAATATGATGGTACAAATACCTCCTCCCCCTTACAAAGTTAGTGAGGAGTTATTGCAAGAGATTGATGAATTAGGATTGCTGAAAGTTACAGACTTAAATATGAAGAAGTTAATAGAAGCACTAGTAAAAATTTTAGTCGGAGAAAATGAAGTATCTTTTGGGTTTTTCCATATTAGAAAACTAATTGGATGCGTCATAATCTAGATGTGATGCATATTGAAGAAAATATTTTTGACGATTTGTTCAACACCATAATGAACATTGAAGGGAAGATAAAGGACAATGCAAAATCAAGAGTTGATTTGAAACTTTTTTGTAGAAGAAATGAGTTAGATAAAGATCTTCGCATCGATAAATATCCAAAGGCATGTTACAATTTGGACAAAAAACAAAAGAAAATTTTGTGTGAATGGTTGAGAAGTCTAAAGTTTCTTGATGGTTATGTTTTGAACTTAGCAAGCTGTATGGACATGTGGAAGTACAAATTATTTGGGATGAAAAGTCATAATTGTCATGTGTTTATGCAAAGGCTAATTCTAATTGCATTTTGGGAGTTGCTACCGAATAAGGTTTAGGAAGCTATAACATAATTAAGTTTGTTTTTCAAAAGCTTAACATCATCTGCATTAAAGTTGGCTGAAATAGAAAAACTAGAAAGGGAAATTCCAGTTATCTTGTGTAAATTGGAAGAGATTTTTCCTCCAAGTTTCTTTGACTATATGGAGTATCTACCTATACATTTAGCCCACAAGGTTAAAGTTGATGGCCCAGTTCAATATCGATGGATGTATCCATTTGAGAGATAATTATAGTTAATATTTAAATAAAACTTATAGCATATTTTAATCACAGAATTGTAATAACCCTATTTGTAATGTAGGTTTTTGCATCACTTAAAGAAAAATGTCAAAAACAAGGCTAGAATTGAAGGTTCGATATGTAATGCTTATTTAGTAGAGAAAGCAAATACATTTTGTTCATATTATTGTAAGTTGTATGTGCACATAAGAGAAAGAAAAGTTTCTCATAATGACGACGGGGAAGAAACGGGTGATATTGATGATAACTTATCCATTTTCACATATCCAGAACAAACATATAGACGTTCAACAAGAAGAATGTTAATAGAAGAAGAAAGAGAGGCTACCCATGGTTACATTTTATTGAATTGTCAAGAGGTTCAACCTTTCGTATAGTAAGTTTAAGTTAATTTTGAAATTAATTATTTGAGTTTTCGAAGTTAGTGTTGTTCACAACTAAAATACATAATAATTCTTTTAGATTATACGAGAAATGGTTACACGAGCTAATACCCGAAGCAACATATGATGATATCATTAAAGAAGTTAAAGGGCACTTTCCTTAATGGTTTGAGAAATATGTAAGTTGTTTTCACTTGCAATAATTGAAATAGTCGAATTATTAAATCAAAGTGTTTAAATGATATTATACTATTTAATATGATATTTTTTGTGTATGTAGGCCTCAGAAAATGCAATAGAGAATAAGTTCATATGTGATCTTGCGAAAAGACGTTTGCAAACTATTAAATCATATCCGGTATATTTTATTAATTGATACAAATTTCATACAGAATATCATGGTCATAAAATGATAATAGTAAATAGTGAGGTTTGCATATAGGAAAAATTGATGGATTACTATAGTAAAATTATTGAAATACTTGAAATTGAGTACCTTGCATTAACAATAAAACAAAGTGTGATATTTAAGTGTGAATGGTTTAATCTAACTCCTAATATTAGAACAAAAGTGCACAACCGATACAATCTAGTTGAAATCAACCAATAAAGAAGATTTAGACAATTTGAACCTTTCAAGTCGGTGATGAAAGCAATTCAACTGTATTATATCCCTTTTCCCAGCTTACGATGAGATAAGTTAGATTAGTTGGCTATTTGCAAAGTAAAACCTAAAGGTGTTTTTGAATTACATGGAAACGGAGAAAAATAAGAGAATTGAAAAGGAAGTGTTTCAAGAAGATGTTTATGAAATAAATGCATGTGTAATGTATAACAATAAAGAACCTTTGACCGATCTAAATAATGAATATGTTAAAATTTCATTTGGAGAGGATGAGGAGGGAGACAAATCTAAAGAGGAGCCTGAGTTTGATTCTAATTCTTCAGAAAAAGAAGATGGTGATGATTTTGATTTACAATTAAATGATAATAGCGATTAATTTATGTAAGTAATAGAATATTATATGAATAAAATTATTATTGCATCAACAACATATTGTTATATATTTAATTTATATTGTTCCATTAGTGGAATAATCAATAAAATGTGAATTTTAGCTTAAAAATATGACACATAAAAGAAAACAGGATATGATGCTGCCAAGGTTTAAGTTACCACGATTTGGAGGAGACAGTGCATGTCGAGGTAAAGCATCACATTTTGCAGATGCTACAGAATTAGGTGCTCCATATCTAACTAGTTCATTTCCAAACCGGCCATCACCTTCCCCACTTATAGCCTCTGTATAGTCACATTCTCTACCTACAACTACACCATTTGGGACCCTTGCTACACCATCCACCACTCCTACACCATCTACCACCCTTATATAGATAGAGATATTAGGGATAAACGTTGTGGATGAAGGAGGCGGCCTCTAACTTAGAGTTATGGTAGTTGATGGAAGAACTTACATCTCAATTCTCAATAATCTATGAGTGAAGTTCTAAAAATTTTACAATAAATGCATGATAACATCATAGGTTTATACTTAAGTTATAGTTTTTAATTTAAATGATCTAACAATGCTTATATATTGGGTTGGTTCCATCTAGAACGTGCTCCAGAAGTATCTCATCCAAGTTTAAAGAAAGGATAAATCTTGAAGGTTATATATGAGAGAATATCTCTCAAGCGACAAAGGATTTTTATTATTAGGAGTTTGAGATACAAAAAAATATATTATTTAATTTTTTATTTTATCTAATTTTATACATTAATTAGATAAATATTGTAGTTTATAAGTATTTATAATATGTCTTTCTTTTTTCAGGAGGAATTTTTTTAGATTTAAAATTTGACACAGTAATTTATAATGTATGGGAGAGGCGAGCTCGTACACATTATACAGACTTTCTTGGTTCGATACACAAGAATGATGTAGGATTTCCTTATATATCTGAAGAAATATGGAGTTGTTAGTAGCATTATTGGGCATCACCTGAGGCAATATCGATTTCAGAGTATAATTTTGCAAATAGACGTAGAGGACTGGTGTAGCGCCCCCTTACCATAGGGTATCCACCGGAACGCCCGTAGGTCATTCCGGTACATATCCTACGACAAGAGAC
>JANZLF010000002.1:9336608-9347162 GCA_026546835.1 Erythroxylum foetidum
GCCTCTCACAACTTTCATCGAACAATTCAAATGCATGCTTCCTTAACATACTGTCACACAATGCATAGCCAAATGCCCACATTAATCCCAAGCAAATTACTTACCTCAACCAACACTCCCACTATAGACGACAGAAGGACGTCAACTGCTGAAGAGTGGCTCCAACGATTCCAAGGGTGACAGAAGATGATGGCTCCAGGGAGAGGGAACGGACGGTGGCTCGATGGAGATCCTAAATTTTGCAGAATATGATGGCTCCAGGGAGAGGGAAGGGACGGTGGCTCCAGGGAGAGGGAAGGGAGAGTGCGATGATTGACAGTTTTGATGGCTCTAGGGAGAAGGAAGGGACGGTGGAAGGGACGGTGGCTCCAGGGAAAGGGAAGGGATAGTGCGCGCGATGAATGATAATTTTCTTCAATTTAAGCAGAATAATTTTATAAAATGCTCGAGAGATTAATCTGCTTAATTGGGAGGCGGGAGATTAATTTAATAAAACGTTATCCAGTTGCTCACACGGGGTCGGGGAGGGAAAGCTAATTTCCTGGCATTTCTTGATGTCTAACTCTGCAAGACGTCGTGGATAGTACTTTGCCACGTCCTACTATTAAAATGACGTAAAAAACATGGCAATTCAACGACGTCTGCATTCAACGTCACCGAATTTTCCCACCTTTCTTGACGTCTAAAAAGACGTCGCAAAAGCCTCATACATTTCGCGACGTCTGTTGTAGTGAATAATTAAAAATAATTTTAATTGTGGTATTATTTAAATTGAATTATTTCTAATCCAAGATTTAAACAAACTGCAACTAGTTTTAGCCTCTTTTTGGTTAGGTTTACACCAGTAGAGCTTTTTTTGTAGATCTTTTATGAGAATAACTTTTCTAAGAAGCCAGTTGACAATTTGACTGTTATTTTAAAAAAAAGTTTTTTAAAAAGAACTTCATATAATAGACTATTTGGCAACATAAAAATAAATAGTATTTTTAATTTTAACTATATTTTATTTTGTAATAAAAATTATTTATTCATATCAATATTATTTAAAGTATATTAAACAATATGAAAAGCACAATATATTAGTTATTATATAATTATAAACATATAAAATATAAATGAAAATATATCTAACCAAATCTTTTATATGGATTATAACACAAGTAAAACTAATATTAAAAATAAATATTAAAACATATAAAAAAGTCAAATAATATTATATAAATTTCAAAATAAATATTCGAGTTCAATAAATAGTTAAACACATAATAAATTATGCATTTTATTGTAATAAATGTGAAGATGAATTTGTAGATATTGTGAGAATTATGTGTAAAACATAAGGGCAAAAGGGACTAAAAATAGACTCATTAATTGAAAAGTCATTTGAGATGCTTTTTTTAGAAGCCTCAAATTTGAGCTTATTAAAAAACTAAATTTTGGCTGTCAAAACAGTCATATCTATTAAAGAAATGCTTTTTTTATTTTAAAGTCAAAACCCAATTTTCTTTTAAAAAACGCTTTTGTGGTTAAAAAAAGTGCTTATTGACCAGGGACTTAGAATACTTTAACATAACAGCTAAACAATTTTTATTCTGCTATTAGAATAAGATAACTTCTAAACAAAACATCATTTATTTTAATTCCTATTTAATTTTAACTTAGTTGCTAAATATAACTTATTTTAGGTTTAAATTAGGTTAATCATGTAGCTAAACAACATTTGTTTTATACTTTAGAGTAATTTAATCTTGTAACCAAATATTTATTCTACATTTAGTTTATTTAACGTGGTGACCAAATAAGAGTCTTCTTTAACCTTAGAAAATGATTTATGTTTTTAACACAAAATTATTCAGCAGCCATCTCCTCTTCGACACCATGCCAATCAATGCCAACAATTGTTGTGACTACAAGAAGTAGCAATCAATCTTCTAGATAGAAAATTGCCATTGTCGCAATAACTGGTTCGTAGCTTGCTAGTCACCATTAAAAGCAATTCTCCCACAATTCTCACACATCAATATGAGATCTTATTAGGTCCATATTTATGGTTCTCCATATTTTGTTCTTCAAAACAAAAACCCCATCTATGTGAAATGAAATTTTGGTTAACTAAAACAAAGAAAAACACCTACACAACATGCAATTTTGGTTATTCGTTGATTCTCAACTATTTTTATGTGGGTAGTGATTCTCTTTGCATATTTTTCTAAAACACAAAATCCCATATGGATACATGTTCAAGTAGACATTGTTTTAATCAAGGATTTAAAAACTGGACCAAACTGATCTATTTAACCCAATAAAGTATAAATCAACTAACTTTCCATTTTAATTTATATTTAATAATCATTATAACTAAAAATTGATTGGTTTAGTAATTATCCAGTCGGTTGTTCCTGAATAATGAGTAGAAAAAGAACTGTAACCCAGTCTTATCTTTTTCACCCTTCTTCGATTTTTGATTTTCCAAATTCCATATCTGACCAAACTTTGATTTCTTATAACATTTTATTCTATCTTTAAAACATTTTCAATCTCCATCTGCAATCTAAACCAACCTCTTTTATAACTCTTTAGGTTTGTAACTTCTATTCAATCTCTTCAATAACAAATAAAGAAGATACAATATTAGGGGTTTTTTGCTTTCACTTTTTAAACTGCCATCGATGTAACAATTAGGGTATTATGTTTTCACCTTTCTTCTTTGAGTCTTTGGTTTTTCATTTTGCTAGGTTATGATTCATGATTTATGAATTTGTTTTAAAGACATTGATTTTGTTGGGTCCAGGTTGTGATTAGAATGGTTTTGCTAGAGAAGAATTGGAATTGTGGGGTTGAGACATTGATTATCTTTGAATCTTTTCAGTCACATTGATTTTGTTGGGTCTATGTTACAATTGAAACATCTTTGTTGGAGAAGAATTAGGGATTATAAAGTTAAGAAATTGATTATGTTTGATTCTTTTCAGCTTCAGTGTATTGTCCTTAGTCATCCTAAAAGAGTATATATTCCAATAGTGTTAGCTTCCACAAAGCTATAGTTAATCTATATAAAAGTTTTAGGTTTTTAGCTTTTGCAAAACTCCAGTTTGGTTTAGGACTTGAAAAAGACACAAGTTTTTATTTTACTTTATTTTGTGACCTTCCATAAAGTTTACAGGGACCATTTGAAGTTTAAGGCATTCAAATGGGGCTTATAGATGAAATGGTTAAATGCAAATATGAAATTTCTAGTAACGAACGAATCGATGCTACCCTATAATAATTAGTACATTATTAATTTTGTTATGAAATTTATAGGAAGTTGTTTTCTTTGGACTTACTAAGTTATTTCGTAGACATATAACATATCTGAGTTTGTGTACCTTATTCTTGTTTTGTCTCATAACAATTTGATAATTGCAAAATTAAAAGTAAAACTATGTAAATTGTAAAGTTAAAGTGAAACTAAGTTCATATATTTATTATTTAGTGGCTATGACTTATGAAGTATATGATCGATGATAATAGATTAATAGGTTAACATTTATAAATTACAATAAGAAATGCTTTTTTATTACTTTAAAATCATCATATAATAAAATTTTTTAATTAATCATTTATTAAAATGTTTTTAGATAGTACCTTGATTTTCTAAAATAGCTATATCATGCCTTTTTAACTATGTCAAATTTAGGAATACTTATCAAGTGTCTTAATTGATAAAACTAAGGCATTTATTTTTTAAAACTCTTTAAAAAATAAGATATATAATAAGTAAAAGCTTTATGTTCATTTACTTGTATGTTTGTGTTGTTTTGAACTTTCTTGTCAAATATAATGTCTTTAGTAGGACAAGTATTTTCCAAAATTTGTTGCTTTCTTAGAATGTCTAAATCTTGTGGTTGCATGAAAATTTATTTTCTTATATTTTCAGGTTGAAACTATCATAGAAAATATGGAATCATCATAAAAAGATTTTAAGAGCTTAACATCTTTTACTTGTAGCAAGATCAATCCAACATGGAATTATTTTTCTTCTTCTGAAACATTTTGTAGAAATATCCAATATCATTGTATATTTTGTGATATAATATTTAGAAGGGGAGAAATTTATAGAATGAAAGAACATTTTGCTGGTACTAAAGATAACACAGTTTTTTGCAAAAATGTACCATTTGATGTACGTGAGAGAATTGAAAATTATTTGTAGCAATAAGAAAAAAGAAAAAGAAAAATAAAAAGACTCATAATATATCTTTTGGAGATGATGAATTAAAACAAATATTAGATAAAGGAAAAAAAAAGTTACCATTAATGTATATTCTTATTTTCTTCTAAGAACCACTCCTAGTTATTAACCTAGTTTAAAAAGTGTTTTGGTTAATAAGTATGGTTAAATGGCTCTATCATTTATGTGTTTCTTTAAAAATCACCATATTTTCAAGAAGCAATAAATGTTATAATAATGATGAGTCAAGAATTTGTGGTACCTTCTTATTATGAGATTCGTATGCTTTTGCTTTAAGATTTAAAGAATAAATATCATTTGATTATGGATGCATATACGTGTAGTTAGGAATCAACATGATACACTATTATGACAAATGGGTAGATTGAAAAAAGACAAAGAACCTTGATTAATTTCTTAGTTTATTGTAATGTTGGAACAATTTTTATCAAATATGTTCTAATATGATAAAAAGTGCTTATGTTTTTATCTAAATTATTTTATAAAATTGTCAAGTGGATTGGACCAAAGAATGTGTTGCATTTCGTGACAAATAATACAATTAATTATGTATCAAATAGATTCTTGTTATAATCGAAGTATATTATATTTATTGGTCTCTATACGCTGCTCATTGTATAAATTTCATTTTAAAAGAAATTGGTAATATGGACCATATTTCTACTCTTGCTTCATATGCTTCTAAGATCATAATTTTTTGTGTATAATCATATTATATTTTGTCTTAGTTAAGAAAGCAAGAACATTGAGTTGAGATTGGGCGTCCTGCTGTTACTAGGTTTGCAACTATGTTTATTAATTTGACAAGTATTCATGAACATAAATAACTAATATAAAATTTAGTGACAAGTAAATATTTTTCAAGTCATAAGTTATTAAAGAGTATGGTAGGAAAATAAGTTTGTGTTATTATTCTAGATAATAAATTTTGAGATGCCGGATTGATCATTGTGAAAATTGTGGCTCTATTTATAAAGTTGTTGAGAATTATTGACTTAGATGACAAGTCATCTTTAGGGTATATATATATGATGGTATGTATAAAGCTCGCAAAATAATTATGAAGAAGAAATTGTACAAGTCTCATACAAACATTCTTGACCAACGTTGGGATAAACATCTTAGTTTAAGAACCCATTTAGCAACTTATTTTCTCAATACTTATTGCTTATATAATGGAGACATATGTATAAATGATATTATGGATGGTCTTTTTAATATGATTAAAAAAGTATTTTCTATATTGAATAATAATCAAAGGCAATAAATGAAATTAAATTATATCATGAAAGTTTAGGGAGTTTTGCTAGATCATATGCAAAAAGAGAACTTGTGATAAAAAATATAATCTAGTAAGTTTCACACTTTTATTTCATCCTTAGCTTATTAACAATATATAAAAAAATTTTGTTTCTCATAATTATTAATTTAAAATATACATGAGCAGCAGAGATTATTCAAAGAAAGTGCCCTAATATTGAGAAAAATTGTTATTGGATTACTCAGTCGAACAATTTTTATATCAGGTTGTGAACATAATTGGAGCATTTTTTATCGTATTTATACAAAGAAATGAAATCTTTTAGAAAATTAAAGACTCAATAACCTTGTTTATGTTATTATAATCTAAGAATAAAGAACATGTATTTTATTGGTTTGTTTTTTATTTTTATTATTGACTTTATAATTTTTTTTTCAAAGCTTTTAGTAAGAAGAGAAGGTATGATTTAATTGATATTGATTATATTTACCATACTAATTTTTGGATCAAAGATGAATCTTTATTATAATGAAATAAAAAAATGTGATATATGAAGAAAACACATTTATTACAATAAATTAATTTAGAATATTTACGAATGATTAGTTAATATCTTATTTTGATCATATCTAATATTGAAAGTAGGAATAACTAATCCTAATCCTAAAGTGTTTAACTTTTTGATATTTTTTTAATTCAGTGCCCAAGCTTTTAAAATTTACAATAAGTGAGCAATTTTTTAAAACCTTAACAATTCAGTTCAAAACATTAGTTTTTGCTTATGTGACTAATACATGGACATCCACGTGATATTTAATAGACATGTCACATAATCAAAAATAATCTTTTAAACTGAAATGTTAAGGTTTTAAAATATTGCTCATTCAATTGGAAGCTGTGGTACAAGGATTGAAAAAATTTTAAAATATTAGACACTTTTGAATATGTTATCCTTTAAAAGTATAATATATTACAAATTTACAATAGAGAATAATTTTATATATTACTAAATTATAATTTATTTGAAAGAAATAGAAGAAGTTGACGTCGATACTTTGGATGAAATCATGATTTACGAATCTTTTATATAGCGACTAATAATTTAAAATTTAAAATTTAAATTTATACTACCCCTAACAGATAATTGTTTATCATCTTTTTCGAATGTTTGAAGTTTTAGTCTTCAAAACAAAACTTTGCAATCATCATAATACAAATTACTAAAGGCACCAATATCTGGTTAGATAATAAAATAATAAGATTGAATACTTAGAGAATTTGTTCTCCTTATCAAAAATTACTTATGAATTAATTTGTTGTTTTGCATAGGTTAAATGATGGGCTTTCTACATACTTCTTTTACCTGAAATCTATCTTTTTATTGTCCTCGTATACTTTTTTATTTTTAAAGATATACCCTTTACTTTTGAAGATACTTGGGGCATATGCCAACAATTAAATGGATACTCATACTACCCACCATGAGGGTACTTATTTATCAGCAATTTTTTGCCACCACAAAAAATCTTTTGAGTCGATGCTGAAAGGCACATATGCTTTTTATCGAATGGAGTTTTTGTTTTCAAGGAATATAATATACCCATTCCCATTTAAAATGGAGACGTCTGTATTGAATTTCTTAAAGACAGATGAGGATCTAAATTGAGACTATTGACCCAATTTTGCATTTAATAATTTTAGTGGCTGTTTAGTTTTATTTTATTTTTGTTGTAATTTTTAATTTTTAATTTCTATTTTTAAACAAAAAAAACTAGTTTGATTATTAACTTTAGTATCATTACACTTTTATTATTGACAATAAAATAAATATTAAATAAAATTTAGAAATAAAATAATTTTATGAATCAAGTAAATAAATATTTTTATTTTATTATCTTATACGGTATGTATTTATAAAATTTTATTATATTTTATTAAAATAACTAATTAAATTTTTGTAAAAGTTTATTCATAAATTGGTACTTACTTTTAATATGTATTTTAATTATTTAAACTATTTTCTTGTTTACAATTAAATATTTTAAAACTATTTCATTATTTGAAATTTATTTATTTTAAAGACATTTTATTTCAAAATAAAATTGCTAAATAAAATTTTATTTTATTTTAAGTTTTAAATTAATTATTAAATTATGTTTATCATAATTTTATTAGTAATTAATATTTGATAACTAAATAATATATTTAGTTCATAATAAATTAGATTATGACATAAAACAAAAGTAGAAAATAAAACTAAAACTTTTAAATTATAAGAACAAAAATAAAACCAGAAACTTAAACAAACAATTTTTTTTTTTTTTGTAGTTAAAAACAAGAACAAAATCAAACAACAGACTCTTAAACTAAAATTTCAAAATCCAGATTAGAGCGTAGACGGGCAACTAGCATTATATTAAGTGATGACAATGCAACTCCCACTTTATACGATTTGAATTATGCGATAAAAAGTATCAATTACCTCTTCATTTGCTAAAAAGGATATGGACTTGAAAAAGTAGCGAGATTAGAGAAGATGAATAAAAACTCAGAATTTTAAAGATAAAATGGTGTCCCATTGAAGTGGAATATATCTGTTCAAAATGAAAAGACGAGGGAGAAAGCTCTTCAACATGAGCCAAGTATGATTTGTTTGATACCAAAAAAAAAAAAAAGTAATGGGAGATGGTGGCAATGGCATTGATTTGGTGGATTAAGTAATGTGGGGATGGTGGCATTCGTGTGGAAACCACACTCCCTCTCATTTTACTAATGTTATCCTATTTTTTCATCAGGTGCCTTCCAATTCAGCATTCCATTCTCAAAATTCTTCACCAGTCACAAGAAAAGATAGGAAATTAAAGAAGCGGTAATAACCTATAAAAATCTCCTAAAGCATCTTTGGCTGCCATAAAACTAAGCTAATCAATCATCCCTTGTTAGGTATAACATAAAGAGTAACACTTTCATGTGGCCAAGCTAAAGGAATCTTTGTTTTGGACTGTTGTATAGGGCCTACCGTGCACTATATTCCACTTTGATTTTTAATAGCTTTTATTATTCTTGCTAATTTGATTCACAGGGCAAGTGGGTTAATAAGATTTAACCATTACATGAATTAATAAAATCATTAGACAATTCATTAGCTACACTAAAACCAACAAATTGTTGGATTGATAGGCTGTTAACATCCCAAATTACTCTATAACGTGTTGTATGTAACGTACTAAACCTAGAAAATTCGAGTGTACCTAATTAATTAATAGGAAAATTATGCACAACTGCCGTATTAGTTCGAAAGATTAGCCACTCCGGATAAAGGTACAAACTGATCAAAATAAACCATTAACTTCTGTTGGTGTTATCTAACAAACATTTGTTTTTAATTAAATAAATAAATAACAAACGCGTTGTTTCTCTCTCTTTTCATCTGTTTTCTTTATTTTGGAATTATTTAAAGGAGCAAGACTTGTTTTCTCCTTTCTGCTTAATTGTCGTCATGCTCTACTCATGAGCTGATAACCTGTCTAATATAGTTGCCGTAAAGCGTAGGCATGCTAACATACGTAGAATTATAGCTTAAAGATCTACATTGTCGTAGTCCTTGACGCAGAAGAAAATACTGAATCCTTGCGAGTAAACCATAAATAAACAGTTTTTGTAGGAGTATTGACATTAATCTGCTCTTATATATATATATATATATATATAACAGCCGTGGTTATTAATGAACAGGCTACACTACCACAATCACCAAGCCTGAGTATTAGGCAAATACACGGCAATAGCCCACGGATAATTTTCTGATCAGAAAAGTACTGTTTCTTCCATGAGTGGTCATACCCCACTTTTGCCTTCCACCGCATCAAAGATCCTCCTCCATAAATAGCCTTACAGGGGGCGTGTGTTCTCCACACTTCGCTACTCATCATCTTCACATAGCAATTTTCTCACTTCTGATCGTTTCCTTTGTTTATTTTTGTTTCCATGGCGAGTAACCTTGCATCCCTCGACGACGCCAAATATGTTCTCCCTGTCATCGACCCTGAGCAGCAAACAACCCTAGAAACTGAAACAAAGGATGAGTTCGACTACTCAAAACGAGCACAATGGTTAAGAGCCGCCGTACTGGGAGCCAACGACGGTCTAGTCTCCACCGCATCACTTATAATGGGTGTGGGAGCAGTAAAACAAGATATTAAGGCCATGATATTAACAGGGTTCGCCGGGTTGGTCGCGGGAGCTTGTAGCATGGCGATAGGGGAGTTTGTGTCAGTGTACTCACAGCTGGACATAGAGTTGGCCCAGATAAAAAGAGAAAAACAAAGAAGTGATGTGCAGAGTAGAGAACAGAAAGGAAAAGAGGGAAATGATGAAAAGGAGAGTTTACCAAACCCACTACAAGCAGCTGCAGCTTCAGCGCTTGCATTTTCAGTGGGTGCAATGGTGCCCTTATTAGCTGCTTCGTTCATAAGGAATTATAAGGTGAGGTTAGGGGTGGTGATATCAGCAGTGAGCTTGGCTTTGGTAATCTTTGGGTGGTTGGGCGCTGTGTTAGGGAAGGCACCCATTCTTAAGTCTTCTTTTAGAGTTGTGGTTGGAGGATGGGTGGCTATGGCTGTCACCTTTGGTTTAACCAAGTCTTTTGGGTCTAGTGGACTGTAAATTATATTCTCAACTCAAAACTCGACCTTCGCTCTGTGTTCTTCACCTTTCCTTTTCTTTTTTTTTTAATTTCTATTTTAACTATGTGTGTACACGAAAGGAATAATGAAGGGGGAAAACAAAACGGAGGGACTGTAAGAAATTGTGCTACTCCCGCCGTCCGTGTATTTGCCCATTGTATGAGAATAAGAATCTGCAATTGCTTTGTTTGTGTAGATGTCACCTTCTTCACGCGCACACAAGATTTGGTTTGCTTCAAACATGCATTCCTGTGTTTAATAAACTATTACTAAAATCCTAAGAAGCATATACGGACATGCAATACCATATGGATATGGACATGAGGATACACTAATTTTTAAAATTTGGTGGACACGAATACGATATATATATA
>JANZLF010000002.1:9356171-9369487 GCA_026546835.1 Erythroxylum foetidum
TGGGGTGACTTCTTTTGGGACAATATTTTGGGATGACCTAGTATAGACTTTTATATCAGTTTCCTTTTTGAGATGTACTTAGCCTGTAGGGGACTGATAAACTGGTCTATATTTCGGGATTGATATTATGAAATGAACAAATATTATGGTTTTAAATTCAGTGATTTTCATATTGTGGAATTTATTGTAGTAATGTCATGCGAGTATTTAGTGATTGTTTTCTTTGGTAGCACTTCCTTATCGTGGGATATGCGTCAGAACGACCCACGGGCGTCCCGGTGTGTATCCTACGGTGAGGAGGTGCTACAATTATGCTAATAGGACATTGTTTTTGAAGCCTTCAAGACATCTGGCCTCATTAGAAATACTAATGCTCTATTTTATATATTTTATGAAGTTGTGGATGAAGTTGAGTTAGAAAATATTGTTAAGTTCATTATTGATAATGATTTTACTTATAAAGCAACTGTAAAAAGATTATAAAGCAAGTATAATTATTTTTATTGAATTTTTTGTTTTGTACATTGCATTGACCTGATGTTAGAAAATATAAAAGATGCTAGATGTTTTTCTATTATCCATGAGATTTTGCAGAAAGTGAAGATGATGACCAATTTAATCCGCATTTGTGTATAAGTCCCAATTTTAATTAGAAATGATTTTATCAATGGTAGAAATTTGTGTCATCCTGTTATTACGAAATCTATAACTATTTTCTTATCACTTCAATGTTTTATTAGATAAAGAAGGAGTTGAGGAAAACGTTTGCAAGTGATAAGTGAGTTATAATTCAACATGCTAGGTCTAAAGCTTGATTGGAGGTTGCTATAATTATATTTAAAGATCATAATTTTTAGTTCAATGTCAATTTGTCATTCGACTTTATGAACCTTTGATGATGGTACTTTTTCTGAATGATAGTGATGAGAAGACAATAATATGTTATTTTTATAATGTCATAGAAAGGGTGAAGAAAGTAGTCAAGGTTAATATGAAAAATGTCTTCTTTATATACACCTTATCTTGCATCATCATTGAGAGATGAGAAAAGTAACTTTACTCTTTGTTCTTTGTAGCTGGGAAATTTTTAAATCCTGATGTCTATTTCATACCAAGTTTTTCAAAGAAATTTAAAGTTAATAGGAGAATGCTATTCACTATTACAACAATTATTACCTATAAAATGATGTAAGATCTCATCATCGTACAAATTGAGATTTATAAAGATGCTTCTGGCGATTTTGGAATTCTTATTACTATTCATAAAAGACTAACTTAATTCACCACTTTATTTTGTTTATAATGTTACATTTATTGTCTTACAATTGCTTAGTGGTACTAAATTAAAAGTGATGTTTCAAAATTATAAAGGTTTACAATTTAAAGTATGAGTCAATGTGTAAGTGCAACAAGATATGAAAGGAATTGAAACACATTTGAATTCATTCATTCCAATAAACAAAATAGAATGGAACACAAAATATTGAACAACTTAGTCTTTGTTTGATTTAATGTAAAGCTTCAGAAAAAGTATATTATTGTCATTACTGAGTTGAATACAATTTTTTTGCAAATTTTTAATAATTTGATTTTATTTGTTTATTAGGATTCTTAATAGAACGAGTAGTTTTATAGATCCAATTTATCTTGGCCATATCGATCTTTTAATATATTGAGTTTTTAAAGAACTAAGTTTGATAGATAAGAGTGACTTGGAAGATAATCTTGAATGATAAAGCATTGAAATGTCATTTAGTGGAATGAATTTTAAAGATGGTAATAATAATACTACTTTTAATGATGATAATTTTGTATCAAATAAGAAATAAAGACAATGTGATTAATTGAAAGAAGTTCTAAGTCATTTCTTCTCTTCTTTTAATTTCAATTAAATTCTATACATGCAATATAATATAACTGCAATTGTTTTTGTTTTAAGTTTTACTTATAGTTAGTTGTTTCATTGGCACAAATTCTTGTTATAATATTTAAAGAGCCATGGATGTTTATTATTATTTTTATTTGATGATTTGATGTAATTATTATTTATTGTATGATAAAATTGTAACGTTTTAAGTATTTTGTATTATCCTTGATTTTATATTTGTATGATGATTAAATGATATTTTTATATTAATTATGGTTATTATTTATATGTGAAATATGTGAAAATAACATTAATAGAAATAAATAATTTTTTATTTCAATTTTCTATTGTTATAATTTTTAAAGACACGGTTGATGCAAATTTATAATTGTACAATATAATATATTGTTGGAATATTTTATAATTTAAAAAAATTCAAAAATTATTTTGTAATTTTAAAATATTATCGAAAATAATATTCGATATTGACTAGTACTATACTAGTACAATACTGTATCAAAACCAAATTCGACACTAATCCTAGTATGATATTTATAACAATGGTAAATTGATTCTTGTAGGTAAAACAATACATGAAAATTATAAAGTAGGGTATTTAATCAACTAAAAATTTATGATTGTGCAGTTGTTCTAAACAATAATAAATGATTGATTAATTGAAAACTAACAAAAAGGACCTTACGCAAAGTTAACAAATTAAATTTAAATCAAATGAATTTTAAGTCAAATTTATATTTTAAGAATCGACTTGGGTAAGATCGAAATAATTTAAGTTATTGTCATCTTTAAGATTAATTTTTTTTTCTGTAAATGGACGCAATTTATGTACATTAACCTAAATGAACCTTATTAATACGTCAGGAAAGCAATTCTTAACGAAATTAATCTCTAAGTTATATTTATATTAAATAAAACGTTGTATACTTCTAAGTTCTACCTGAGTAAAATTAAATATAATTTAAAATTTAAAATTTAAAATATAAAATATATTCTATCCTTACAAAAAAGTTAGTAATAAATCTATACATTTTAGCCCATCAGATAACTAGGCTCAAATCCAACTCAATCTTATGTTATGGTCCACCTAACCTAACAACTGAAATTACTGAAAGCCCCCCGAAGTTTCAACAAGTATTCTACAACTCTCGTAGCGAAAACCGGTACAGTTCCGCTTTATCCTTCAGGTCGGTGAATATCTCATTCTCAGGTACACAATTACTTCATCTTCACATTGCCCTAATTCCCGATTAGTTCTCTTTGCTTATATATTCTCTATCTTTTGTTGGAAAATAGGTCTCCAAATTTTGTCGATTAATTGAAATTTGCCTTTTGGTTTCAATTGATGGATCAGAATAATTGTGTGATATTTTTCTTTTTTGGTTACTGGCTTTTTTTATTGGTCGTATCATGGAGTGATAGATCAAATTCGTGAGATTAAGATAAATTAGACAAGCGAAGAAAGCACATTGTGTGTTTATGCGAAAATCGTACGCCCGTGGTTTGGTTTGGTAATTGGTTACGTGATGATGATAGCAAGTTATGTGCAGGGAAGTTGCTTTTTGGCACTGATTGGATTGATATCTTGTCCTTTATCCAATGTGAGTACTCTGTCTGACTCATTTTCATCATACTAATGGCCTCTTTAGCTTCTGCTACTTGTTCTGTTTGCAATGTCTTTTCATTTTTCAATTTAACCAATTCTGTTCAGTCTTCTTTTTTTAACAGATATTTTTTGCATTATGAGATTTGTCTGTTTATGTGATGCTTGTCGTTATAGGTAATTAATAACAGAACATGTTTCCATGGCAACCGTCTTATGTGTATGAATCTTTTGCGTGAGGAACTAGATCTATTATGCAAATGACATGTATAATAACATGTGAAAGGTGTAATTCCATGAAAGGTAAGTTTAATCTGAATATTGTGAAACAAATATAAAATTGTTTTGGTCTGGAGAAGTATAACATCAGTTATTCTTGTTAACCAACAAGGCAACAAACCTGTGAAGCACAAACACCATCTACTATTACTTTTTTTCTTTCTTTCACGTGTTTACTTAAAACTCTGGCTTTTTCTTTCACTGGTTCAGTCAACAAATTTCAGTGTTTCCTGTACGTTTCAATTAATCTATGATCCTCTTACCTTTTCGAGAACTTGGTATTTTTCAATTAAATTTTAGGGCGGACGAGGAACTTCTAGATCAAAAGAAAGTTCTTGAGGACTCCTGCAAGCCCAATTGTGTGAAGTCTCTAATTGAATATGAGGTAGCGTTGTTATGTAACTCCAGTGTTCATTAAATTGTGCTTTCCACAAAAACATCTGCAGTTCAATTGTGTTTCAGAATCTTGTTGACAAAGTTTGAAGATGTTCTATGATACATAGACATATGAAAAAAATTATCTGTTGCTTCACTGCCCTGTTTTATGTTTGAGATTGAATGAAATTACAAGGAAATGTAGCTTATCGGACTTGTTAACATGAAGGTTGCAAGCAGACCATAAATGTATATGCTACTGGAAGTTTATGCACAAAACAAGATGCATAATATTTCTATAAATTAGGCGCAGAAGTAATCCGTGGCAGTGATACTAAATATGGGGAGAGAAAGCAAAATGCATAGGCATTGAGTACTCAGGCAATGAGTAGGAGTTGCTTAAGTTGCTCCTGGTCCATGCGCTGAAAAAACAGCTGTTGAACAAACAGCAAGTCTTCGTTTATAGAGAAGTTGCGTGGTGGCCTTAGAACTGGGAAACAAAGTTAGGCATGATCTTAAATGTTTTCTTCTGTTGGTACCTATACAAAACAATGAAGTTTTATGAACATTATTATATATTGAAATCTTAAGAGTGAAAATTGATGGTTTTAGTGCTGATTTATGTCATTTTTAACAGAAGGATAATTTTTTGTTATAGTTGATCGTGAATAGAGGATATTTATACCGATAGGTACTTCAAAGAAGATTTTTTTAAAAAATTTGTTTGAGGATTTGAAGTTTTGACTTCATTTGCTGCAGGCATGTGTTAAGAGGGTTGAAGGTGACCGAAGTGGGAGCAAACACTGCACGGGGCAGTACTTTGATTACTTGGCTTGCGTCGACAAATGTGTAAGTTCTGTGCTTTGTTGTTAGATACATGATTTAAATCTGTTTGTGGAGTGTGTGCTGATACGGAACTTTAAAATGCAGGTTGCACCGAAGCTATTCTCAAAACTGAAGTAATTGGGATTTGGGAAGTCGCTAGCTTCTAATCTTCAACTGTTACCATTTTGAACAGTTGCTTAGTCGGTTCATATGCAGCCTGCCATTCCTTTTTGTTGCAAGAATAAGGAAGATGCATGAAAACTCCTGATAAGATATATGTAAATCACGACCTGATCGTACTAGGTTTGATGATTGGGGTTTTATAAATTCAATAAGCCCTTTCATCTCTCTTCAAACTGGTCTAGATTTGATAGTGAGCCACCACTATCAATCCTTATATTTTGTCTTTTCTTGGCCATGTTCTTTTAGTGTAGACGTAACATACACGAGGGCGTTGTCCTCCTCCATTCTTAATATGACGCTCTCTAAAGCCTTAAAACATTTGGTTGTCAAAAAAGAGTCTCACGAACGAACGTAGGACTTTTTGGAGTTAAGATGGCAAATAACAAGGCACGGAGTCATTCAACACTATGACTGAGGTACACGTCTAGTTATGGATCCCATTCACACGATAGCTCAACATCGCGATGATGTCCGATCGGAGTCTCGTGGGTATAAACTGCACACCTCTATGTAAGCATGCGAAGCAGAGGATCACGGCCCGCCTTCCCTGTCTTAAAGAAAAGGATCGTTCGCGCACTTGACTATGTTCATTCTTATTTACCAATTTGCTCTCATCCTTTCTCCAAATTTACATCTCTATCCTTGAGGTCGGACTCGGGACTTCGCGTAAAATAATCGTCCTGTCACTCTTGCAACGACGCCTTATAATGTCCAGCAGTTGGACCGCTTTTAACTTTATGTCCATGTGGAGGATTTAATTCCGACACTACCCTTCTCTCACTTCTTGAAGATCTCACTCACTCGTTTGTTTTATATGCACTTCGGGTCACCAACCAATTGAAAAATTGAAATTCTAAACCCTAATAAATTAGGGTTTCATTGCTAAATAGCAAATCTAATTTCTTCTTACCAAAATAAATTGGGATTGGTGGGATTAATTTCGATATGTATGCATAGTTGAAACTAATTTTGATAGAATTGCTTGAGCTTTGTTTATCGGGCGATTTGTTATTTCCTCTTGTTCATGGCGGATCAAGAAGAAGAGGATCTGAGAATGGCTCTGAGAATGAGTATGCAAAACTCGCCGCCGGAACCCAAGAGGAGCAAGCCCAGGGACTCTGCCGGGGCGCCGGCGGGGTCGTCGTCGGAATCTAGGAGGCTACAGCGCGAACTCATGGCTGCCGCTGCCGAGAAACGGATGCTTGCTTCGACGAAAATCGCTTCCCCTTCAAAGCCCACCGATGTTTATAAAGGACCTGATAAAAGCTTGGATTGTGATAAAAAAGAGAAGGAATTTGAAGCAAAAGAGAGTAATTTGGCAGAGGAATTGTCAAGCGAGCAAGCAAATGAGCTGTTCTCGATAGTGTTCGGAAATGGGGTTTCGAAGGGTATTCTTGCTCAGTGGAGCAATCAGGGCATAAGGTATTTCTAATTTGGTAAAAGAATTCTCAGTTCTTTCCCGTGAATTGTGATTTATGATGTGGATTGCGCTGATCAAAGTTAAAAGTGGAGTATTTGAATCTTGTACCGTCTTTTGAGTGCTAGTCACTACTGTTTGAACTTTTCTTGATTTGTGTATTTTCATGATAATTTCTCGATTAGCTTGTTGGTAGCATCCTTTTGTTCCGATAATAGGTAAAATTTATTTAAAAAGGAAATGTACTTGAAAGGATGTTCCATATGGTTGATTCAACCTGTTTGACAGTTTGAGAGGAGAATGGGGATGTTAGGGTTTTGAAAATTTTTTGGGGTTGGGTGCTGCACTTCACCCTTACTCATGTTTACTTTCAAAACTCGAGTCTTTGTGATATGGTATTGAAAGACGTCATAGATTGATTTTTGAGGATATTGTATAGTTAGTCATATGCTACAGTAATTAAACTTGTTCTTTGTCTCTAATACTCAAGAGTTACCGGTTATTGGTTGCCAAAAAGTCTTTATGAAATTATATAAATAAATAACGCACGACAAACTTTGAGGTTAACTAAATTCACAGTCAGGATACGGAATGAAACTTTTAAGAGTAGGTAAACCGTCTCACAAAGAACATAACTGACAACTCAAAGTTTCAGATTATCCTTGCCCTGCGGTAAATGGAACCATGCATTTCTTCAGGCTGAAAAAGTACTTGTTTGTTCATATATTCTGACAAATGGACCCTACTATTAGAATATTATGTTTGTGTGTGCTATATCATGTCCTAAGATTCATGTCTTCGAAATCTATCATAAATTTGTGATGGGTTCCATTCTCATCCATTTACTAGAGCTATTGAACACCTTATGGTGGCAAGTCTCACATGCCTATGATGGCTAATGTATGCTAAACATTCCTATAGGTTTAGTCCTGATCCAGAAACATCTATGGGCCTAGTGCAGCATGAAGGTGGGCCCTGTGGCGTCTTAGCAGCTATTCAAGTAATCCCTTGAATTCTAAATATATAATTTTCTGATCCTTGTCAGGTGTTGCATTAAATCTTGAATGAGTCTGGCATGTGACACATAATCTGTGCAGCTATAGTGCATATACTTCAAATTGTTTGTCTGTCTCTAATATATTGCCTAATTACTTGTATCTGTGCTATTTGATGGAACTAATTGCTTCTTAAAGAAATTTTATTCCAGTTTTATAACCTCAAAAGAAGCCAAATATAGCTGCATGATTTTGCTAATACTGGTCATGATTTATCACAGAGGTTGGGAACTTAGATTAGTTGGACTGGAACTTGATTTCTTTCTTTAGTAGTAACTTTTGAAAATTGATGTTTGGGATTTGTTATGTTACTGTTGTAAATGCACAATATGTCCTCTGATTTATCCTGCATTTTTTATGCTGGGTTCATAATATTATAAAGTATGAACTTATTCTTTTTGTAAATAATAACCGAAAATTGGATCAAATTAGAATGGGGATAGCAGAAATTTTAATTACTTCAGCATTTGTAGAAAGTGAAGACATGTGGCAATGATATTGTCACTCAAGGGGAATAGTGATGTATGGATTAGGTGCAGTGAAAGCAAGGCACTGGTGTAGGCAGTGGACTATAGATAATCACAGGACGAGAAGGTTCTGATTGCATAATGAGTTAAAGATTGTAGATGGTGAGGTAAAAGTCATGATCATGCATTGGAGGAAATGCTTGAGTTTTCAAAATGTGGGATGATGTCATAAGATTGTTCCATGTGTTCAGTATGTTCGGTTCACTAATTTAAAAATATATATACATATATATATATATAGAGAGAGAGAGAGAGAGAGATTGGTTTCTGTGTGGATATCAGTCTAGACCCACTAAGCAATGATCTTAATCATTCCACCATTTGGGATTAGTCATTTGCAAGCCATCAGCTCAAGGAGTATGCAATGGAATCATCAGTTAAGATTTGACACTGTAGTTGGTTATTTTGGTTTCAGTCAAATAAAGAAAAGAAAGTAACAGATGTAAGGAGACTAGGAATTGGATTCTGCTGCATATAAATGGATTAGATTTTGTGATCAGTGAATTTACTATTCTTCTCCTTGTCATGCAGGCATTTGTTCTCAAATACCTTCTTTTCTTTCCATATGACTCGAGTAGAGTTGAACCTAGCATGTTACAAAGTTCGAGTGCTGGGAGACTATCTAAAGGGCAATGTGTTGCACCAGATGATTTTATTTCTCTTACTGAAGATGAAAAAACTAGGTAATTTCTTTGAATCAAGGAAGTAATAGCTCACTGTTGAGAGGCCTTAGAAATTTTAGAGAGAAATTTTATTTCAGCACAATTTTCCAATTACATGTTGTAGTCATTAATTGATGATATTTGATAATTTCAGAGCCCTGGTCAGAAGTATGGGTGAGATATTGTTTATGTGTGGAAGTAAGAAAAGGGCTGTCATTGCCTTTCTGAACGTTAATGGCAAAGATGCTGGGACTCTTGTCAGGGATGAGGTAAATTGGTCTTACAGTGGCAGTTGCAAAATATTCTGTTAACAAATTTGTGAAATTGGAGTTCTTTAGCTTTTGCTATAATAGTAATCACAAACTTTCTTTCTTTAACTGCTTATAATTTTGTAGAAAATTGCAAAAACACTTGAGGACCTTTCATTTGAATCAGCCTCTGATTTGCGGAAGGTTCTAAGGATTGAGAGATATACATCTCAAACAAGAACGTCGATGAGGCTTGAAGAAATGATTCCTGTTTTCCAGTCACGCATGGGCGCATTGCTATTCCTTATCTCTGCATTATTATCTCGAGGATTGGTATGCTTTAGTGCAATTCCTTATCTCTGTATTATTATCTTGAGGATTGGTATGCTTTAGTTGGTGGATACATGTTTACCGTTTACAGTTTACCTAATATAAACGAGTTTAGAATGTGATCAAATCATGAGCACTTAAGGCCTGAGATGAGAATATTGCAAGAGAATTAACTGAACATGGCTACGAATGATAATTTTGCAACCATAACCATAACCTAATATAAGCATAATGGTTTGATGAACAATTATGAACATCAAGTACATCATGACATTTGATTCTTCGTTTCTGAGTTGTTTCTCTACTTATAAATTATTGTTGTAGAATGGCATCTAATGATGCTTTATCTTCAAATGGCCTACTTTACTTCCAGAAGAAGTAAAAGCGTTAAAGTTGTTGCTAGAAAGTTACTAAAAAGAATCTGAACGAGAGGTAGCTAGTGGGTTTTGTGTTGCCAACATTACTTACCTTTAAAAAACTATTGTATAGTACTTATTGTAATACCAATCTGGGTGAGAGATACATATCAAAGACAACATTGATGTATAGATGCAAGATTAGAAAACTCCATTGAGAAGCATATCTTTATACTTGTAAATGGTGATAGCTTTGACTTTTCTTTCCCATCTGTGATGCCTGAACTTTAAATCTTCCAAGTTCATCATTACATTCACCAGATTTTGATGGTAGGCTAAGAGTAAAATGGTTTTGTTTGTGAATGGTGTTGATATGATTTTCTTTTTGGGGGTAATTATTGACCATTCTTTCCATTCAAGGTGGAAAGCCTTTTGATTGTTATTTTTCCTGACAGCGTTCTGAGATGAGAGAGTAAATAATCACAAAACTGTTAAAATCATGCTCTTGGCCCACTTCTTTTTCTTGTGTGTGATATTCATGCTTCCATCCAATTATGGACCTTTTTCAGGACTCTGTCCAATCTGATAGGGATGATCCCAGCCTTCCTCTTGTCACAGCGCCTTTTGGACACGCCTCTCAGGTATGCATTTACCTGTTAGTGAAGCATAAGATTTTTATTCTCCTTGTTCCTCCACTATGCTGCTCAATTTTTGCTCTTCTTTTCTTTTTTTTCTTTTTGGTTTCTGTCATTCTGGATGCACCTAAAATCATTGACTTTTCTGAGAATGCACTATCTTTTGAATTATTAAAACAGGAAATTGTGAATCTTCTACTATGTGGGCAAGCTGTTCCAAATGTGTTTGATGGTAGGATGGATTTAGGTGGTGGGCTGTTTTTGAAAGGCGTGTCTACCACTGTAGAAGTTGGATTTTTGACTCTGTTGGAATCACTCAATTTCTGCAAAGTTGGCCAATACTTGAAATGTCCTAGATGGCCAATATGGGTTGTTGGGAGTGAGTCCCATTATACAGTTCTGTTTGCTCTTGATACTGCTGTTCAAGATGAGAATGAACTAGAAGCAAGGGAGTCACAGATTCGAAGAGCTTTTGACAAACAAGATCAGAGTGGCGGCGGCGGTTTTATTAGTGTGGAAGGCTTCCATCAAGTCCTTAGGGAAATGAATATTAAGGTTCCACCCGAGAAACTTGATCACCTTTGCAGCACAGGGTTTATCGTGTGGAGTGAGTTTTGGCAGGTTATTTTAGATTTGGAAAAGTGTTTGGGAGGCCTTAAGGATTCAAGTGGATTGATGGGCAAGAAGCTGTTTGATCTTTACCATTTTAATGGGATTGCAAAATCTGATTTAAATGGTAGCCACACAAGCTCTGTGGGTGAGACACCAGTGCAGAGACCCAGGCTCACAAAAATGAGGGTTTCAGTACCGCCAAGGTGGACTCCAGAGGAATTCATGGCAGATGTGGTAGTGTCCTCTGGTTCTGGTGGGAATGAATCAAGTCAGAGAGGCACTGAAGTTGCAAAACCCGAACCTCCACAACATGCCCCGTTGGTGGACTGCATAAGAACCCGCTGGTCCCGTGCTGTTTGCAATTGGGTGGGGGACCCTCCTAGTATAGTCTGAGTGCTTGTTCAGTAATCAACTAGACTGGTTTGCTGATGTTGCTAGAATCGCCAAGAACATGAGTCGAAAAGGAAATCTAAGAATGAGGGGGCAAAAGTGCCCTTGTATCGAGGTGCTCGTCAAGTAACTTTGTTGATCTGTCAAGGCTCAAGTTACGAGCTACACCAGTTATGTTGTGTATTGTTGTGGTCTCTTCAACGTTCTCTTTGGTTTTGAGATGTCTTAGTACTGACGAGAAAGAAGAGTGGAATATTTCTTCCTGTCGAATGTGTAAAATTCATTCATCTCATCGTGGTGGTGATCGGGAAAGCTTTTGTGGGGGAGTGCTAATAAGTGACCTTTCTTAGTTCTAGCCTTCAGATGTACTATGCTGTAATGATGAACATTTTAAAACAATGCAAATTTAGAAAGCCAAAATGTTTTCTCACTGGATTCTTATACTTAGGATTGAAATACACATAGATCTTGGTAGTTTCGGTAAGATTTTGGATGTAACAAGTTTTTAAGATCTTTGTGGCACACTTGTTTGGAATTGTTATTATACGGTGTATGTATAAACACAATAGTGAGAGAGATAGCAATAAACAATGAGATTTTAGGAGGCAGAGTAGGAAAATCCTAACACCGAGGGGAACAGAACCAAGAAAAGACAGGGCAAGCCGAGGAACAGAACTCCCCTGTTCTTTGTTCAATTTGTTTTCTCATTAAGTATATAATGCCAAGATGAATGGGACGAACGATTAAGAAATTCATCCCATTCATCCTTTACATCAACGACTTCTATTCTTCTGCAAGTGTATTGTTCGGCACGCCTGTTACGCTTGCGACTCATTCGTGTCCATCCTATTCGTCTATTTCATCAATGACGTCTATTTTTTCGTAGTTGTATTCTTCCGCATGCTTGTTACTTCTCTCACTTAAATGGTCACAGCCGTGACGCGTGCGACCACATTTTAAAGATGGTTTCTCTTCCTTCATTTATGCTCACGGCAGTGACTATATGTATCAGTGTATGGAATTTCGTTCCGTTTCAGTCAGTATTGGCCAGAGTATACCGTATACCGTACTGGCCAGAACGTACCGTACCGGCCGAAATTCAAAACAGAACAAGCCTCATCGATGCCGGCCAAAAATACCGGTCGGTATTGGTGGTTTTCGGTCGGTTTCGGAAAATTCCGGCCGGTACCGTAAAAATTAAAAATCCTAAGGACCTAATTGCAAATTTGAAAATTTTTACCCCCCCAAACCCGACTCTGTGTTTCTCTTCTCTCCTCACACCGTCGTCTCTCCTTCTTCTCTCATCTGTGCCGCGCCGTGCCGCCTGTTTCTCATCGTCGTCCGTCGCCTCCTCCAGTCCTCCTCGACGCTCGGCGTATAACCGGAAAAGAGAAAACACCATCATTCGAAAATATGATACCTACCCCTCCACTAATATCCCATAAGCTGAGCCCCACAGGGAATCCCTTCCTTTGACATCGCCACATCGCAAGATCTGGATAGTCGAAGGACTAAATCAAGCCCTAATAGAATAGTCTGCGATAGACACATAACATGATTTAATTACCTGAGATGCTTTGAGCGAGGAATAGAGGGACTGATGATCCATGGAGTTCTCGATTGAATCGCCGGATGGGAGACTTCTAAACTTAACTGAGTAAGAGGAAGACGTATCGAGAAAGGAGTAAGTCATTATATTTAAAAGGTTAAACACGACTTTGTTAATTGTAATGGCTTTGTATTTTTTACATGTAAACGTTGCCGTTTTGTCTACCTAGGTTTACGAAACTCACCCAAGTGGTCGAGTTCACCGAGATGTCCTTTATTCATTAATGAATCAGTTCTTGTAAAAGGACAATTAGTATTATTCTATAATATAATAACGAAAGAATTTATACAATTATTTATTAATAAAATAAATTAACATCATGTAT
>JANZLF010000002.1:9381470-9396661 GCA_026546835.1 Erythroxylum foetidum
GATGTTTTGAATCTTTTGATGTAATATTATTTATTAAAATGATGAAATTGTATTATTGTAATTTGTAATATTTTAAACACTTTGTATTATTATTAATTTAATGTGTGTATGATGATGATTGTCTTTGTTTATATTAACTGTGACTATTATTTATATGTAAAATATTTAAAATTTATTGTTATTGATTTATTTCATATTAATTGTCAATATTATTTGTTATTAAGATTTTTGAGAATAAAGTTGATGTAAGCAGTAAAATAGTAAAATATATAGTACAACTGTACAATATACTAATATGGATTATTTTGCAATTTTTAAAAATTTTAGAGACTATTTTATAAATTTAAAAATTATCTAAAATAGTACTTGATACCGATCAGTACCAATATAATTCTGTTCCAAAACTCAATCCGATATTAAGTCCGATATAGTATCATAACTTTGATTCAACAAGATTTCCAAATCATGTCTATTTTTTCTGGTCAAAAACACTCCTACCAACTGACGCGCTCTCTCCTACTTAATCTACGTGGCTTCTATAATCCCGCTCACACCAAACTAATATAACCGCCTACAATACACACAAATCTGCTCCCCCATTTCTCATTCAAATAAAAAATATAATTACAATTCATTGCTTAGATCTTGTTAGAGAACCAAGCCCCGGAGTTCCCACTTAATTACGAAAATGTCCAGCGGCAGCGAAGACGAAGATGAGCTCCTTCAGATGGCGCTGAAGGAGCAAGCTCAGCGTAATGTGAATTACCAGCGACCTCCGTCGTCCGGCACCGCCTCAGGTCGCCGGAAACCGGTCGAGAATTTCGTCCAGCCGCCAAAAGCCACGTCTCAGAAGTCGGCGGCTAATCAACAACAGCAACAGAAGAACAGGAGAGTGGTGGAGGACGATGACGACTCGGAGGTGGAAATGCTAAGCATATCAAGTGGAGACGAAGAGGTTAGCAAGGATCGAGAAATTGCGAGAGGCAGAGGCGGTCGAGGCGGCGGAGGAGACCGAGATGAAGCCGAAGACGATCGAGTTTGGGATGGAGAAGAACCTGCTTACTGGAAACACGTGAATGAGGCTGAGGTTTGTGAAACCGGATCAATTTCTTTTTTTTGAATGTTTGTTTGTATGTTGAAAGATTTTATGATTTTGACTACTGTTCTTGCTTGTGTTTCTGACTGTGTTTGTGAATGAGTTTGACATAGTTACAGTAATTCAGGTTCCATCCATTGGAATGCTTTTCGTGTGGAAGTGTGCCAATTATGTTTGCTGCTTTTGTTTCTCCTCGATGAGATGTGGCCGATTTTGGAATCAAGATGGTGCTTGATCACACATGCTTTTGGAATTTCCTTATGTTTCCTGTGCCCCTTTTTATAACTAAGATGGTGTGCTTGATCATGCATGATTTTGGAATGTCCTTGTGTGTCACGTACCCCATTTCGGAATTAAGATGGTGCTTAATCATACTTTGAAATTTCCTTATGTTTCCAGTGCCCCCATTTTGGAATTAAGAGGGTGCTTGATCATAGGACCTTTTTTTACTTTCAAGGGATGAGTGTGTTAGGTTGTGTGTAGAATATTGTGAGTGAATTCCTCGTGGCTGAAAGTGTTTTAACATTTTATAACTATCTTGAAAAGGCCTGTAAGACTTAACATAAGAAAATGTTTGTTAAAAAACTTTTGGTTCAATGATTGTTAGGGGTTTACTTTCAAGAAGGACATGCATTATTATTTTGCATCAGATTTCTTAATGTATGATATTTAATAAATAGATGGGTTAGGATAAGTTTATTTGTAGACTTAAGGCTTAGAAGATTCTATTGATTTTTATTTTTGCCACTAGGCGTTCAGGAAAAGGAAAGAAATAATAGTTTAGGCTATAATTTCTTCACTTCTTTACCCTGATAGTTATTTTCTTTTAAAGGAGGATACTATGTCAGAATATACTAATGTATCAGGAGTTTGGAATTTGCATTTACCTAATTTGTGCCTTTGACAGCTTGCACGTAGGGTTCGTGAAATGCGAGAGACAAGAACAGCACCAGTGGCTCAAAAGTATGAGAGAAAACCATCAACAATGGGCCAAAGAGTTCTTAACAGTTTACAATCATTCCCTCGTGGAATGGAATGCATAGACCCATTGGGTTTAGGGTGAGTTTCTCTTTCAGAATTCTTGCATCGGATTGCAGACTTACAATATACTATCCCTTGTCAAAATAGCAGTTTGTCACTATGCAGTTGCATGTTTTGATGCTACTAAGGTTTCTAGTGATTGCCCTGTTCACTACTTAATTTCTTTCGAAGGAAGGGTAACTTATAAGATAGTGGAACTTATTCTATAGGCCGTCAGCTTTTTTCTCTTCAGTAAGTATGTTAAATATTATTTATGGTTCAACTTGGTATACATTCTGATAACCCAAGGATTTACTCTATTGATAGGATTATAGACAACAGAACACTAAGATTGATCACCGATGCATCAGAAAGCTCACCAAGTATATCTGGCAGAGATCGTATTGACAGCAATCTTCGTGGTATCTCTCTCAATTTCGGTGTTTCCTACATGAATTCTGTTATATTGCAAGCTCTAGTTAGGAGATTACTGTAGTCAACAAAACTGCTTTAGAACATGTTTATAGATTTTGGGGAGTTATCTTATAGTAACACTGATGATATACTGTGATACTGATAATAGTTTTTACATTGTCAAAATTTGATTATAATAAGTTGGCTCACTTTCTTGACCTTAACATGCTTTCAAGACTTTCATCATAATTTATAATAGAGTTTGATTATAATAAGTTGGCTTACTTTCTTGCTTAATCTGAAGATTATTCTGTGATAACATTGTGACATATATGTAACTGAAGTTTAACTCCCTTTTCATACCTAAGGTTTTCATAAAGTTCATCACTGATCAGCTAACATGTATTGTCAATCTCATTTTAGACATTTATGGTTTTGTAAGAGTGGTAGCTATTGGTGTTTTTTATACTGACTTTATTTTTGTGTTTGCAGAAAAGTTGCTATATTTCTCTGAAAAGTTCGACTCAAAGCTGTTTTTATCTCGAATACATCAAGACACAAGTGCAGCAGACTTGGAGGCTGGTGCTCTTGATTTGAAAACTGATCTTAAAGGACGTACTCAAGAGAGAAAACAACTAGTCAAAGAAAATTTTGACTGCTTTGTCTCCTGCAAAACCACGATTGATGGTATGTGGACGTCAGCTTTGCCATATTTTACATTTTTCTCGGTTCTGAATTGGAGGCTTCTTTACAGACATTGAATCAAAATTGAAGCGGATTGAAGAAGACCCTGAAGGTTCTGGGACTTCTCACCTATATAATTGTATGCTAGGAGTAACTTCACTGGCTAATCGTGCTCTTGAGCCTTTATTTGAGAGACAGGTTTGGGTTTAATATTTTGGATTTGCTTGGGAATTCATGCATTTTGATCCAACATGGAGGACTTAGCTTGTTTTTATTTTAAACTACAGGCTCAAGCTGAGAAGATACGGTCTGTTCAAGCGATGTTTCAAAGATTCCGAACATTGTTTAATTTGCCTAGTACAATTCGTGGGAGCATTGCCAAGGGTGAATATGACTTTGCTGTCAGAGAATACAAAAAGGCGAAGTCAATTTCTCTGCCTTATGTATGCACGGTTTAAACCTTACTTCACTGGCATGCCATTTGATTGAAGTTTCTTTGGGCCATTCAAATCTTCTGTCGTCAACCAGTTTTAACTGTTCCAAGTTACTCCTGAACGTGAACATGAAAGGCTTGTTTTTCACTGATTACCATTGACTTTACAATCTTGATGTGGCATATGTTTTATCTTCATGGTACATTAAATTTCACATTTGCATTTGTGATGCTTGATTATGAATGCATAGCTCCTCTCCTGATTCATATATTTGCGATACTCCTTTCAAAATTGACAGGCACAATTTTCTCACAAAGTGCCTACTTGTTGTATGTCACCTTATCTCCTTCCTCTCCAACTCTTTCGGTTCTCAAATTTGAAAAGATTGTTGCTAGTATTTTTTTTTCTTTAGCGAGTACTTGCATGTTGTTTGACAATTGCTAGTCTAAGTGGTTCCTGTATGTTGCATTTCTCTTGTTACTCTTATATCTATGCTAAAATTCAAAAATTGTGCGACGGTTCTATAGCAGTTTGTCCATACACATGGATGTTCCTGTCATAAGTTTCACAAGTTTAATCTTAGTTTATCAATCAAACTGGCAAATTGATGTTGAAGTATTCTTTGTAATTATCATTAAGAGAGCCGTTTAGTACATGAATTGGTCCACAGGAAGAAACATGAATTATCTGAATTTGATCAGCTTATGTGAAAATGTATTGCCCATATTTAAATACAATTCTCTCTCCCCATAATTTTAGGATCTTAAGCACTGCTGATCCTTTCTACTCTATTCATTGAGCAACTCTTGATTTATCCTTTTATGCATTGCTGTTCTGTCGAACTGAGCTTGCTTTGCTTTGTTGGATAGTCACTTTCGTTGTTAATTTCAGGTAAGTATACTAAAACGTGTTCTTGAAGAGGTTGACAAAGTGATGCATGAGTTCAAAGGCACACTCTACAAGTCAATGGAAGATCCACAAATAGATCTTACAAGTGTAAGTTTCTGAGTCCAATGTAAGGAGACCAGATGTTTATGTTTCTCTTTCATGTTTGCAGCAGCGATATCAAATGCTGTCTTACTTAATGTACCTTATAAAATCAAAATTTTAATACTTAGTCACATTTCTCCTACTTGTTCCCTTGGTCACTTTAACACCTTTCTTTAGACAGAGAAATTCTTATGTTAAAAAACTTCATCTGAGAGATCAGGAATCACTTCATAAGTTATTCAGTATACTCGTGTTTGGATAATTGTAACTTTTTATCCAGACAAGCCAAATGCCTCTACAAGAGATCCATTTGAGGAAGAATGGGATTGACAGTTGTAAAAGTGATATTGGACTCTTTCTCTTTGTTGATTTCACAGATGAATAGCTTCTTCTTCTTCTTTTTTTTTTTTTTTGAGAGCTCTTAACCCCTACTCCCATTTTTTTCATTTTTTGTGTGACATTATTCCCGTCGATGAAATGAATAAGCCTGAACTTTTAACTTTTAGACTAATGCTTGGCCTACATAATGCAAGATGAGATCATAATGGGGCTTTCTCCGATGATTTTCTTCAGCTTGATGTGCAACATTTGCAAGTCTTACACTCAAATTTAGCATTTGGGTTAGCTCATTTCTATATGATCTTCATTGCTTATTTAAAGATTCTTTAATAAGGTTTGATGAAGTATCTTAGGAGAAATGACTAGAAACATTTTGAATATCTGGATTAGCTTATATGTTCTCTTATATAGAACCTTGGTATGAAATTAGCATCGAGTCTTTTATCCTGTGACTTCTAAAGAACTGGGGAAGGTGAATGCCATTTGTAAAATCTAACTTCTGAAGTACAGAAATAAAGTGGTTTTATCATCAGTGCTAGACTCATCTTCAGAGGTTAGTGACAACTTTGGATCTTGAGCATCATATGTTTTTGCACTTGATCATTGACCTATGGACTATATTATATGTTTATACAGCAGTCATTGGTGGAAGTCAAGGATTCCTATTATTATCCTGGTTTCCAGTAGTAGTTGGACTTTCTAAGTTGTGTTAATTTCTGTTGGTTTGGTTGGGTGATGCACTAGGAAGCAAAAGGGACAATATCTGTCAATAGTCCTTTTATCTACTTGATTGATTATCCTACTTATTTATGGTTTACTATCTTCCTATATTGTACCTTGTAATTGACCTCTCTATTATTCATTTAGCTTGAGAACACGGTGCGGCTGTTGTTGGAGCTGGAACCTGAGTCTGACCCCGTGTGGCATTATTTAAACGTACAGGTAGTGAATCCTGAACCATGCAATTTACCGAAGATTGTGTTATTAAATGGTATTAGGTTTGCTGGCTAATAATTGGGACCATGATTCGCAATTATACTCACCTGGAGTGATCTAATTAGACACAGAGATATTAGATTTGGTGTTTATTAAAGAGAGAAGAGAGGTACTTCTCGAACCTCACCATCCCACTTGCCACTACTTCAGTGTTATTGATTGTGGAAACTTTACATCATAAAAAAAAAAAAGTTCATCCTTGTATGGGTAAGAATTGCACAGAAAACAACTGGCTATTTAGCTAGAATTAACTACACGTTGACCTTAAAAGGTATAAACAAGAAGTGAACAGAAAAAGGATAGATAAAAAGGCATGCTTAAGACTCCAGAGAACAAGAACAAGTATAAAACAGAAATATTTCCTTTCTTCTCCGCCGCATCAAATGCATGAAAGCAATTTCATGAACAGGCTTCTCTGATGGAATCAAAAGACTGACTTTGCTTTTTAAAATTTGGTACGTGAGTTGAGGCCTAGGAGCATTGAAATATCGGTGGGGAAGAGAGACAAGTGGAGTTTTTACTTTTATAGCAATCAAGGCTGACCTTTGTAGACTTTGTCTTGCCCCTTTTGGTTCTGAATTTATCATTATCTTAAATATTAGATTCTAGGTCTGCATAATTAATTTGTTAGCTTTCCCTCATCTGCAGTTGTCCTTGAAAATTTTCATAGTTGCCAGTTGCTTCACTATATAAGGGATCCATCTTGAAATTTGATCATCATTCAGATATCAAAGTACCCCCTATTCTTTCACTTTACTTCAAATCGGTCCTTTATATTTAGAAGTAAGCAAATAAACCCTGATAGTTCTATTTTCTGTAATCAAAGTTAATTTACCATACAATTTCTGACTATCATTGTTGAAGTCAGATAAAAAATGCCACTCAGCTCAAAATATGCCAATGTGGACAAGTGTTTAGTTTTACTATTTCAGTATATTTTAGGCTAAATTTGATTTCTTTTTTCTCTAATATCAAAGTGTCCACCTAATCAAATTTTTAGTTGATTGGAGTAAATTGCAGATTATGCAGACTGTTACGTGTTATTTGCTTTATGACGTACATCATTCCTTACATCAAGAGTTATCAACATGAGAAACCTAGTAGGATGACGATTGTATCAATAATAAAAGTATTAGGATAATAACTTGCCTAAACAAAGAAAGTGTCACAGTGAGTCAACTTGGTACTCAAAACTTTATATCTGTGGCAGAATCACAGAATTCGAGGTTTTCTTGAAAAATGCACGTCAGATCATGAAGCTAGAATGGAAACTTTGCTTACAGAAATGCGCGAAAAAGCACTTTCTGATGCAAGATGGAGGCAAATTCAGCAAAGTCTAAATCAACCTGTAAGCACAAATTTTTAATTAATTGTTATTGTTTACAGATGTATGCACTACCAATGGATTCATACTGGATAATGATTTTACCTTTCTTTCAATGCTCAGTCAGATAATGGAGATCTTCGGCTTATAGAAAGCGATGCTCCTACACTAGATTCACAGTTAGTGGAGTTGACAGGTGAAGAAGTTGATGCCCTTCGAGGGAAGTACATCCGGAGATTAACTTCCGTACTTGTCCATCACATACCAGTCTTTTGGAAAGTGGCGCTTTCTGTTTTCAGTGGTAAATTTGCAAAGGTACTTTGTGCTGTGTTTATCTTAGTTATTGAACTTGCAAAAGGGAGGCTTTATTCTGTTATCAGTTATCTTCAACGATTGGCATTTAAAGTATGTTTGGACAGACCACTTTAAGCTGTATAAATGTCTTTTCCATGATTGATTAGTCATATTTTTAACTTATTTGGTCAGTTATTTCTAGCATGCATAATAACATTCCATGTTCTTCTAGATTTGTTGAACGGCTAGGGGTTAACTGAAGTTCTTTACTTTGAAATGTTGGCAATTAAGAAATTTATTGCCTTGCTCTTGTTTAACCTCTCAATAAGTACAATTGCCGCCCCTTCTCCAAGTTATGGACCTTCTTACCATCTTGTTTTTTTGTTTCTCTTAATTAATCTCTGATCTATTGTTTTTATGATGTAAATTGTTATAAAGTTTTCTGGATTACATGATTCCACAAGACCTAGTCTTGTTTTAGGAAGGGATTCTATGTAGGGATCTAAATTTGGACACTCATTTGAACTTGGATCTTGTGGTTTCAGTCTTCCCAAGTTTCTACTGAATACAACGTCAACAGTTTTGCAAGTAAGACTGAGGAAAAAGTTGGGGATGGGAGGTACTCAATGCATTCTGTCGATGAAGTAGCAGGGATGATCCGGAATACTATATCTGCATATGAAGTCAAGGTGAACTTGCATTCATTGTACATGTGCAGATATATTGCTTTCTCGAGATTTTGAAAACCCTACCAATGACACGTGTGCTATCACAGGTGCACAGTAATGCTACCTTGTTCAAATTTGTGGGGAAAAACATGAAAGGTTAATTGTGGGGGGATCAATCTGAATAGCAGTTTTTTAAAAATTAAATCTTATCTATTGCATGGTTAATTTCGAGTAACAAGGTTGTGATTGGAATCAAAAGATTTTGTGTTCCATGTCCGACCGTGGAATATTGGTGGACGTTGCTCTTTTGGACAGCAAGTGTACTTTTTAACCATTGAGTTGGTAAATTTGGATTCTATTTGTTAAAACTTGAAACACCTACCATTTGTATCTGTAATATATTATTTGGATTTATATACATATATTTAAATCAGTGTGCATATAGGGTTGTATTGTATACTTCTCAACTATTTAGATGCATTGCAAGGAGAATAAAGAATAAACTAAATCCACAGTAGATAAGATGTCCATAAGATCTCTCTGTCTGAGTTTAAATATACTCCAGATTTAAAATATGTATAAGCTAAAGAGGTTACACCTTTTTCCCTTGTTCCTGAATGTTGTGGGCAATATTTTACACTCTAACTACTTGCATGACAGAGTCGGTACTGTCATTGTCTTTTTGTCTTATTAAGATGTTCTTTATCTTATAATTTCCCTTTTCTGTGCTAGAAACTATATGCTACTTTGACACAATTTTTTTTTCTTGGTTTCATGTGATTTTTACAATTTTTCACGATTTTCTATCATCTGTTTTCTTTATATTTTTCTTAAAGGTTTCCTTTAAGTTCCTCTAATCTTTATTATGAATGCTCGCTAGACTAGAACAAAACAGTTTTATTAATTATTATGAGCACTTTGTAAAATAAAAGAAAATTACTAATCAATAATTGATGCCAAAGAAATTAGAATTTATAAAAGAAATAAAACAGGGCAAATTACTTAACCACAACCTTTAATTTGGTGGACTGAAAAGTGAGAGTTGAGGTGAAAGCAAGGGCAACAAGGACTGAAATTTACTTTATGCTAGGTCTTCCTTATTAGATGAGGAATAATATTTAGATATTGTCCTAGTTTGTTTAAGACTTAGCTTCTTTAAAAAGAATAATTAGTAGGATTCAATTATGGCCTAGATATGTTACTTAGGAATCTCTTTACTGTTTGGATAAGAGTTCTAAGAACTTCTCTACATATGTGTGTATTCAATCCTTGAATAAAGCAAGCCTGAATTTTCTTTCAAATTTGAGTTTTCAAGTAGAAAATGTGATACTTTCTCCTAGAGTCATTTTTAGAATAGAAGTAATTCCTAGATCCCTATCCTCCATTGCTTGTTTTCTTACTAAAATTCCAGCACTTCTAGCCTAAATTATCAGCAACTAAAAACCTAAAATTTCAGCTGTAGCAAACTTAAAATATTAGTCATAACAAACTTGAAATTCCAACAACCTAAATGGATATTCCAAGCCTGAAATTCCAACAGCCAAAATTTGATAAGTTTGTGACTTCTAGCTACTAATTTGGTATCTCTTCTGTTCGTCCTACATTATATAATTCTTCAAACATGCCATTTCCTCCAGGTCTCAAGTCAATATTGATTGCAATTTGAGGCAAAATATTGATAGTGTTGTACTTATGATGTATTCAAATCGTCATGCTCTGGTGTCATCATAATTATCTATTTCTTGAAAAACATTTCTGTCTGCCTTTAAAATATGTTATATTTGTGGTTTGTGATGCTGTAGTCTTTGTTGCTGGGGCCTTTTTGTTTTCAATTGTACAATCAGTTTACTGATTCACACAGAGAACTTTATCACTGAAGCAGGTTCATAACACATTTCACGATCTTGAAGAATCAAATATCCTTGAATCTTATATGAGTGATGCTATTGATGATATATCCAAAGCCTACCAAGCTTTTGAAGCTAAAGAATCAGCTCCACCTAGTGCTGGTTTGTAACTCTTACTCAAGCTGCAGTTTTTTAGTTTTCAAATTTTTATTTTTCACAAATTTTTTTGTGACAGTAATGGCACTCAGAACACTTCATACGGAGCTTTCAAAAACTTATATTGTTAGACTTTGCTCATGGATGCGGGCAATGACTGAAATGATATCAAAAGTAGAAACATGGATTCCAGTATCTTTCCTCGAAAGAAACAAATCTCCATATGCAATTTCTTTCTTGCCTTTAGCATTCCGCTCCTTAATAACCTTAGCAATGGACCAGATCAATCTGTAAGTTACAAGAGCTTAATGATCGTAAATATGATTTATTCAAGTGTTATGTTTCGTTCATATAACTGATGTGACAAGGTTGTACTTGGTGCAGTTACTAATGGCAGAATGAGTTACAACTCTGATTTCAGATTCCTAGTTAGTTTGTTTTGCTATGTCTTGAAAAAAGGGAACATAGAACTAGAGTTCTATTTCTCATCTAAAGTTGATTAACTCAGACTGCTGATCCTTTGATTCTCAAGATGCATTCATCACCATTTATAGGATGATTTTGCTTCAAACCTTTAAGTTTAATCATTAGTACTGTCAGCTAACTTTCAGTTCATATCACTTGACATCACAAAAGAGTTAGGATTCACCTGGACATGGTGGCATTTGGGTTGGTGGGAATTTAACGTATAGTTGAGAAACTAAATCATGGAACAAATATTTTGGGAAAAGAGAATTGAACAAAATGTTGTGCAGCATAACAGAATAATAAATCTCCATGGGAGATGTTTGTTAGCAACAATGTTGTAGTGAATTCACATTGGGAACTATGTTCTTTCTGCCCTACAGTTCTTTTACAGTTCAAATCTGTTCCACATCACCTCTCCATCTTGTATATGGTGATTGTAGCTTGTAACAATATATTTCATGAGGCAGATTTTGAGGTTTTAGCTGCTGCTTCTCATCTCCCTTCCCGTTTCTGTCTACTTCTGCCCCACAGAATTTGAAAATAAATATTATGGAGTATTTGACTAGTTACAAATAAGATTGAGAACTATTACTTTTGAAAAACAAGCTAACATATTTAACTCTCTATTCATATGTTCTTTGCAGGATGATTCAGTCGTTAAGGAGTGAAGCTAGGAAGTCAGAAGATATGTTTCCGCAACTTCAAGAAATTCAAGAATCTATCAGACTTGCCTTTTTAAATTGTTTTCTAGATTTTGCCGGTATGGATATATCATTTCCAATTTGATATTGGTAAGCACCTTGAAATTCAAATTTTTTGACCTGATGCTTCCTCCTTGTCCTCTCTAACCAGCTCATTTGGAGAATGTTGGCAGTGAGCTTGTCCATCAGAATTCAAGCTCAGATGGTCTACATTTGCAGAATGGATTTTCTCATGAATCCAATGAAAAACTATCATCTAATATCTCAGAAAGTGTTGTTGATCCACATCAACGATTGCTAATGGTGTTAAGTAACATTGGGTACTGCAAAGATGAAGTTTCTCATGAGTTGTACAAGAAGTACAAAAGTATTTGGCTGCAGTCGAGGTATGCAATTAGCTTCTCTTCATGATTATCACCAGGCAATGACTTATCACTATTGCACGAATCATACATTAGAAATTGATGGTTTCGTTGTGATAACATAACTGATCAAGCTACTGCACACCTAGCCTTTTTCTGAATAACTGGTCAATAATACACATGTTTAAGGTTGGTTCTAGCTATACCACCTCTTGAATCTTATATAGTTATATATTATACTTGTGCCCCTGCTCAAGGAACCATGAAATGTCACCTTTCTGTTTCAATTTCAGTTATATCTAAATTTGGTGTTGGACTGGGAGTCCATCATATAGTTTCTCAAATAGCTTGTTATTGTCCAGGCTAATCGTCTTCCTTTGCTATTTTTTTCTTTCAAACTTCCAAAAGTGGATTTATATTTATGGCAGTTTCTGACAATTATTACAAATTGTTCTCATGCCTTATCTACTGCAGGGAGAAAGATGATGAAGACAGTGACGTACAAGATTTGGTGGCGTCTTTCTCTGGCATTGAAGAGAAAGTCCTTGAACAGTATACCTTTGCTAAGGTAAAAGCAAATTACTTAGCTTGTTCTTCAAAACCCTGGATCAATCGAACATTCAATTCTATTTGATGTAAAAGTTGATGTGGATGTACATTTTCAGACACAGTGCTATGTGTTTTTCATTATGCAATATGGTTTTTCCTATTAGTTCCCTTGTCCTTCAGTTTGAGTTCTTGTGGATTGGTAAATAAGGTTGTAACGTCTCCAGGAAACGTAAAGGAATAAGAGATGATGAATTTTTTTTATGAATTTCATTTTTGTTCATATGCCTACATTCCTAGGCTGATGATGCTGTTAGTGAGAAGGCACTCGAGGCTATTCTTCACACTTAAGGAAGTTCCTACTGAAACTTGTTGCATATGAAGCAATTTAAGATAAAACTGTTACTACTCTGCTGCTAGTGCATCTTGTATTTACAAGTGAGCAATGTTCTTCTGATCAGGCAAATGTTATAAGAACAGCAGCTGTGAACTATTTGCTCAACACTGGTATTCAATGGGGAGCGGCATCTGTTGTCAAAGTGAGGAATTGATGATTCTTAACTGGTTTTCCCATTTTTAAAATTTCCCTTTCAGAGAAGTACCTCTGTGAACATAGTTTTGCAGTGGATAGACTTAATCCTTCTCTATTGCAGGGTGTGCGTGATGCAGCCGTGGAATTGTTGCATACTTTAGTAGCTGTACATTCCGAGGTACTTTATTTGTGACTTTTTAGGCTGTATAACTATATTCTATTTGTTGAATTCGTAGTTCTCCACATGGCTCACCCGTGTTTATTTTGTCCTTTAGGATCTTTACATCTACATTGTGTTGATCCTAACATCAATGTCACACTGTGGCAACTTGAGATTCCGTCATGATTACTTTCTGATTTATACCTGTTCAGAATAACTTAATTTCCCTTTCACAGGTCTTTACTGGTGCTAAGCCCCTGTTAGAAAAGACACTTGGCATTCTTGTGGAAGGCCTACTTGATACTTTCCTGAGCCTTTTCCATGAAAACAAAAGCAAAGATCTTAAGTCACTTGATGCAAATGGTTTTTGTCAGCTTATGTTGGAGGTAGAGCATGATCTGTTCTCCTCATCATTGCTTATTCCTTTTGGTTTATCTGCTTCTTTCTTTCATCTTTTTTTTTTGGCTGGTAGTTCTAGCTGCAATACAGCTTCCAAAGTACACCTGGTTGTAGATAATTTGTGCACCTAATTTCCTAGTTATGTAGACATCTCCATTAATTAGATTTCTCGGGATTATGCTGTTTGCTATTCACTTATCTGTTTCTGTTATAGTGTTTTTTCATGAAACAATTAAAACTCCGTAATTATATGCATTTTGCAGCTTGAATATTTTGAGGCCGTATTGAATCCCTACTTCACACTTGATGCAAGGGAATCTCTCAAATCGTTACAAGGAATACTGTTGGAGAAAGCCACAGAGACTGTGACTGAAGTTGTTGAAAATCCAGGGCATCAGCGCAGATCAACTCGTGGAAGTGAAGATGCGCTTGCAGATGACAGGCAGCAAGGGTTGACCGTATCTCCAGATGACCTGATTGTAAGAATCACATTCCATATGACATGCTAGTATGTTTAGGGAATTTAGTTAATTGCTAATATCCAATATGATAGATCACGTCATAAGCAACATGTTGATTTGTAGCTCAGAGTGATGGAGCTAAAATGCACTCAAACAAATAAAAAATATGGGGCATCACACACGATCGTTTCAATGCAAATGAACAAGTTAACTCCATTGAAGTAGTCGTTCACAGTGATCACGGGGAACTAATAATTGAAGTAAATTTCTGTGGTATCTTTTGAGTTCAATATCTTTTGCTAACGTGCTGAGTGCTTTTCAGGCTCTTGCTCAGCAATGTAGCAGTGAATTGCTCCAGAGTGAGCTTGACAGGACTCGGATAAATACAGCATGCTTTGCTGAATCAATACCCCTGGACTTTGTGCCAGAGCCAGCCAAAGCTGCTCATGCCATAAAAGTATCAATGGATTCTCCCAGCAGAAACTTCAAAGCCTCACAAATAGGGGGATCCTCAGGTTTGCCACGGCAAAGACGACGATAAGAATATTTGTAAAAGTGACAGTTTGTGATTGCAGCTAGAAAAAATATTTGAATTCTATTTTGTAATATTAATTGATTAAATGAAATAATGTTTTTTTGGGATGACATTATTGTCCAGCCTCAGCTCGAGTTGGTCGGACGTTGGATGGATTTGAAATTTTTTTTAGTCAGATTTGGGTTCAATTTGCTTTGATTTAACTGACTGACAAAGTTCAAATATATCAAATATAAACAATGTCGTTTTGAGTACCACTGCTCTGATCAATTCGTGAGTGAAATAAATGATTCAAGCATTAATCATCACGCTCCTCTAATTATTTCAAGAGTAATCCCAGCTGTTTTCATCCAGTTACCATTTTTCACTTTGGGCTTAAAAGCTTAACAAAAGTTATCTGGTCCATTTATCAAAGGAAGAAATGAGCAACATAAGATGCTAGTAATCAACATATATACACGAGTAATAATGAATATAAGATCGCCATTCATTTGCACAAGCTACGAAGTCGAATGTTGCCATCCAAATATCGTAGCCATGTACTCTCAACAGCCAATAATGGCATCAAATCGGCTAATATCTTAGTCATGGAGTCACGTCCCTCAACTTCAATTAGCTTTGAATTGACTAGCAGAATAACTCTGCGCAGATACGCAATGAAAGTGCCCACTGAATTTAAACGTCGGAAAAATTTTAAGGTCATAGTTAAATAAAAAATAATATGCAAATGTAATGAAATAATCATCGGTTAGGAGAAGAAATAAG